>OMNW01010285.1:21436-68830 GCA_900303245.1 Selene dorsalis
GGGAATGTGTTTCAAATTTTCAAACCCACAATGAAGGACCACACCATTTGTGAAGATGAACAAGCACCAGGATGTAAGTTTGAGGACACTTTGATAAATAAAAGGTCAAGTACTGGTGGGTGAGTGAGTGGAAGGTTGTGTGTTATTCATCCAACAGAGAAGTAAAAGTAGTTTAACATATGAAAACCTTCTTGAGGGCATCAGTGTCACGTCAACCAGCAACCAACAGCTTGTTTGCGTAACATTGCACAAACACTTAAAGCAAATCCTTTAATGGCTAGTCTTTTTTTTTTTACTTTTGCAGAGAAAGAGGTTCTTTCTGCAGGACTGAAGTCCAAGAATATGAGAAATTCAGGTTAGAGGCATAAAGTGCACCTAAACAGGCAACACAATGAAATTTCCATATTATATAAGGGTTGATTTTTTTTATTCTGTATTAATACTGTGAAAGTATCAAAGCCTCGATCCACAGGGACATGCACACAACCTGTATTCAGAAATTTAGCCTTAAAATGAGCCATCGTGACTTCTGTAACTTTGTGATGTCACAACAACACTCAGCCATGCCCCAAGTCCCGCCCACTTGCATCCACCATCCTACCTTGCGGAGTATGCTTTCTCTGACTGTTTCAAGGAAATCCACTATATTTTCCTCCTGTCTTCTGATTGGCTAACTGGCCGGCTGTTGCTAGAGCTCCAGAGAGAGGTCTTAGAGATGAGATGTAAAACTAAATTGAGATTGTGTTGTCTAATATATCTTCTTGTGGATATGAAAACTTCAAATAAAATGTAAAATATTGGACCTTTAAAACATAACCATATATATGTTCATCTGTTTTACTACATAACTGCTCATCACAGTATTTGTGGCTTTGTGTTTCCGGCCCTTTGTCATGCAGCGTCCACAGAATCTCACCAATCAAGCTGTCACTTGTCATCAGCTGCTATTAAAGCACTTGGGAACATTATGTGGGCAGTTAGAGCAGATAAATACCTACAGCTTTTTACTTACTGTCCATTAGTGCCTTGCTGAGGCTTTAGAGAAGAAAACGCAATTAAACTCCATGTCATTACCTTCTGCAGGCAATTTGAATAAGCAGTAAATGTTTGCACTGCAATAAGTGAGACAGTAATAGACCAGCTTGTACACCCACATCAAACTGTCATCATCCAGTCTCTGTCAGTGTCCTCTATCTGTGTTACTCCTCCTCCTCTGGAAACGTGTCTAAATGTACAAACATATTTAAATGTGTTCCCATGATGTTTGTTTTGTCTGTTGTTCCCACCATCACAGTGTGGCTCATTGAAACTGCATTGTCTTTCCAGGTGGCGAGCGTAACTGTGGAGTACATGAGCTGATCTGCGTCAGAAAAGGTAGGGCAGATCAGAGCTCTGAGAGGTCAGCTTTGACCCTCACACTGCACCTCCCGCTCCACCCTGCTCATCAGCATTTATCACTGTTACAGTGTCACTGGTCCAGCCCCTCGTCCTTGTTCTCCTGCTCCACTGTTGTGCTGCCTTCACCGTTGCCGTGCTGTGCTGTTTCTTTTGTCCGATGCGTTCACTGCTTCTGTTCATTGTTTTTATAGAGCTATGATGTTACAAATGTTTAAATGGACTTAATTTTCAGACGCATTAAACCGAGTATAAGGAGCTTCTAATGAAAGTTACAGTTTTCAAGATAAACATCATTTGTTCTCTTGTCTGAGGATATTTAAGCATCTGTAAGTGTAGTATAAACAAAAATTTAGACTTAGTTTCAGTGATATTTTATTGATCTCAAGGGAAAAATATGTGTTCAATTAAGTTCATGAGTGAATTAGTTATTTTGGGCATTGCAGCAACTGTAGAATCATACAGAAGACGACGCTTTACATCACAGTCTAAAACTTTACATCACTACAACATAACATTTGGGAAGGTACAATATTAAGTACCAAAACTTGCTTGGTAACTATGGACAGTGGGTATGATCATACAGGTAGGTACTTAATTAACAACACATCCAAAATCCTACTTAAGTAAAAGGAAATCAGTATTAGCAGCAAAAGTCACCTATGTGAAAACTTACAGGATTTTTTTTTCTGATGCATGATTCACTGATATGATGGAAATAGTTTCCACTAATAACACAGACACCAACATTTCTGAAGAAGTCACAGATCAAAACTGTGAATGTACATGTATGTAGATCTGTAAGTGGTCATGATGTTGCAGGACATGAAGCTGGTCTGGTCTTTATTTCGGTTGTTATTGATCTTTTGTTAGATCCCAAAGCTATATAGACTTTGCCTGATGTTTTGTTTCCCAGCAACAATGATCTACAATATGCTGAAAATACAAAGCAGCCTACATAATATACTACATAAGGAACTATCCATTCCATACTTAACTCACTACTTTACTTTATTTGTTGTTTTGTTGTTTTTTTTAAAGACACCATTTTTTAGTTATTTTCAATATTTTCCCTTTAACTTTTGTATTTTTTGATACCTTGCATGCAAAGTAATGACTACACATGCTCTAATTGAATATATTATACAGTAAATTAGAAGGAATAATGACAAAAATAGTGTATAGTCTTGTTGCATTATTTTGTAGATTTATGGTAAAGTAGCCAATTAGTAATTTATGTGAGAAGATTTGAAGGGATAAGCCATTGATTGTGTAATTTTTGCAACATTCAAATGTGCAGATGTCGAAGGTTGTGATGGTCCTGCAACTGTTCAGAGTAACAAAAAACAAGCTTTTAACAAACTGATGGCTTTGAATAATCACGATGATGCGTACTCTGTATCCAGCACCTCTCTGCCTTGGCATTCTGGATGAAATGAGACTCTTTTAAACCAAAAACAAAACGTGAAGTGGATTCAGAGGGTCCTTATCACAGTGCATGAGCCAGCTGAATGCACTGGTTGTATAAGTGTGTGTGTTTTTAATAATTTGGGTTATCCTTTTTGTTTTTTGTGATTGTGTGTGTGTATGTGTGTGTGTAATACACTAATGTTGTGCTTTGGAGCATTGTCTGAACATGTGTGGGAGTGTGTATGGAAGGGCTGCTGAGAGTGCTTATGCGCTGTCTGTGGAGTGTGTGGGAGTCTTTGTGGTTTTGAGATGATTTTGTGCTTTTTGACATTCAACATGGCAACTGTCTCCATGTGGATGAAAAGCAACAAAGAAAACAGAGACATGAGACAACGAATGTCAGGAACAAGCTAAAATGCAGAGGACATTTACATTATTATTGTTTGACTTGTGTGCTGTACGTAGGGAGAGATCGCACACACAAACACACTCCTAAATTCTAATAACTAAATATTACAACTTCAGAAATCTAGTGCTATCACCTGCCATCCACCCATCTACTTTATTTTAGCCACATACCTGAGTTGGGTTGCCATGGCAACAGGGTCAGCTGAGCAGCACCGATGTCCTTTTCCCCGGCAACATCCTCCTCCATGTTCCTCATAGGGGATCTCTAAGTGATCCCAGGCATTCTGGGACATGTAGTTCTTCCAGTGTGCCCTGTCTTAGCAGCATCAGAAATCCAAACAGTGGCTCTCACTGTCCAGCAAATCATCATCAATTAGTCAGGCTGTTAGATGAGACTTCATTAAGTAAACATCTTTGACATCCATTTAATAAAACCTTCCAATTAATCACTTCTGAATTCCACTTCCACTTGAATGGCCTTATTTTGAATGCTAAATAGTGCCAAGTTCACTTGTATTTATACAGCGTAAAGCTGATTTACTCTAAGGTTTTGGTCCATCAGGACTTAAACCAGACAAAGACCACAGACATATATTGTCTAAATTTATTTATACATTTACATCCATATTTGTCTCTTAATTACCATAATCGCGGATGAAGAATGTAAAGCCTGAGGGCGTGGGAGTTCATGCTGCCTTTACATGGTATAAACCTCCCATTTAATCCTCAGATCCAGTCAAAACACTGACTGGGCTTCACTTTTTGATCATTATGAAGTTGCTTCCTGTTCTTTGTGGTCCTTGCGTAACAAAGTCTTTTGTTGTTTAATCGTCCTGTGAGTCATCCTTCATTCCCCCACACATTAGATAATGTGTGAGGTAACTAATGCGTTTAAGTTATTTTATTAGGCTTTTTATGGCTTTATTATAGAAGCAGTGAGAGACAGGAAAGTTGAAGAGGGAGTCAGAGAGAGAGAGAGAGAGAAGGGATGACATCAGCATAGAGCCACGGGCTGCATTCGAACACTATGGTAACGACTGAACCCTAATGGTCCACCCTCCAACAGGTGCACCACCGAGGTGCCCTGTTGCCCAGTAATGGAACATGTTTGATTTGGTGGAGTTAGTCAAACAGCAAAATGAGACATGGTGACATCTCTACACCATCCTGAACCCACACAGCAGCCCTGATATCTGGAAGGAAACAGTGTTTGAATGTGGGGAAGGGATTAAAAGACAGAAGCAAAGCCTGAATACATAGTTTGCCTTTAGAATAAAACAATATAATCTGTTCTTCACTTAGGGAGTTTAAAGTAAAGACAGTAAATGTCTGTGGGTTTTGTCTATGGGGTCTATGTGATTCAATCTTCTTTTCCCTTTTTGAGCCAGTTTGGGAATTATACAGAGCAGGATCCCGCTCCATCTGTGCTGTGAATAATTCAGTCAACAGTGTGAAGCTGATACAGTGTGAGCAGACAGGCATTCCCATGAGATAACGCCTCCTGCTCCCACCTCACCATGTGACCAAACATGGTGAGCTGCTGAACACCAATCCAGGCTCATTACCGGCAAATTGAACACAGAAGAGCAAGTAACCACTGACAAAACAACAGCACTTTTCCTTTTATTATTATTATTATTATTATTTTATCTGTGTTCGATACAAAGTCAGGGCAAAGATGAGGTGGATATAACAGCTAACAATAGGTTATGCAACACTCTTCTCTAGTAAGTGTGAAAGAGTTGGCTGTGAATATCTAACAGTCTCATTGTTAAAACAAGCTGCACTGTTCCTTGTTCTCATAGCACAGTGGATATGTGTGTTGAATAAGTTGGCTACACTTCTACTCACTTAGGCCCTAAGTAGATGTTTGCACATTGTAGTTATCATAATATGGGAATTAACTAAACAGAGGAATTTCATTTACTAGTAATTAGCGTTCATTTAACAATAATAACAAAAATAGCAAATAGTACAGATGAAAATATCTGATGCACCCAGAGCTAAACTCACCAAAGAAGTGTGAAATTAGTTCAACAGAAAAGCCAAACTCCAACAGGAGCAGATGTGGTGCAGGGATGAGGAGGTGTTATGTAATCTAGTGGCCAGCTGCCTCCACTTCCCTGATGGCCTCCAGCTCCACCCAACAGGGCCGTGACTGAACACAAAGCACAGCACAGCAGAAATACAACACACACACAAGCACAGGAGGAATACCTGTCTACTCTTATCTTTATCAGACTTATATGTTCAGTTCTCTGTTCCTCGTGTGCACGAACTACACTTGACTGAAACGCAAAAGTGCTGGCAGTGGAGTTGTTCACAGTCACACTAATTGCCGAGTACAGCTAATTGTTCCAGGCTTTGTATCGACATTACAAATAACACTGTCATCATCATCATCATCATCATCATTGATCAGAAAATAAGAAGTCATCTAAAGTACCCTTTCTTGCCAAATGAGCTCATTATATTTCATCTCCGACAAGGAAGCCATTTAGTTTAATTGCACAAAATGGACTTTTACTGATTTTCATGTTGCATAGAGTTTCATTTATCAAGATGGACGAGCTCAGCAGTGATTTTAAGAGTGAACAATGAGTTCGCGTTTTCTGTCTCAGCCTCTTTGTGTGTTTACTGGGCATGAGAGTTTGTGTCCTCTACTACACAGAGGGAACAAGAAAAAGGATTTGCCATTTTATTTTACACTATGTAAAACCAGATTTGCTTGTTTAATGATCCATTATATCAATCATCACGTGTGTCACACCCTCAGGCCTCATTACTGCCATTTCACATATGGCTCCTCTGAGTATCTGGTAGGCATGGGTGCACTTCCCTCTTTAAGCCCCTCTTTAAATTGCACAGTCTAACCATGAACCATTAAGATGGTGTGTCTATATACATACACATATACATTTGTGAGTTTAAGGTTATCCCCACTGTTGTGGTCCAGCCAAACATGATAAATAGGAGATTTACAAGAGTTCCCTTAAACGAAAATGAATTACTGACAATATAATACAACACTGTATTATGTGCAACTCAAAAATTTCCACTGACAACATGAAAGTGAATCAGATCTTTTACATGACAGCTGTCTGCAATGATGCTGCGCTCCACGCACATATTAGTCTCATGTGTAGAGAATACAGAGTGGTGTATTTACACGTGAGACTAATATTATCTCTCATTAGTGTCTTCAGCCCGTTCTCATTATCCTGGGAAAGTAAAGCCGAAATATCATTGTGACATTCGGGTTTTGATGAAGTGTTTCCACTCATTAATATGCAACTGTTTGTGAATTGTCAGCGACCCACTCATACCCTGGAGACACACTGCTATCAAGTGATGTTTATGTTATTTTATGTGCCTGTGTAAAATTACTCTTTTTTTTTTGAACACACTGAGGTCTGTGAAGTGAAAACTAAGATGTTAGTATTTTCTATTTAGAAGGGTTATATGACACAGATGACAGCAGCTTTAAGCTTATTCTATCACTTTGATGTGACAAGGTCGATCTGGTCAGAGGAAAGAATAAATGAGAAACAGAACGCCCTGATGGTTTGGTGTCTCCACTGAGACCACACCTGATGATCACACAGGGTCTGCATTGGAGCCGTTTGAAGGTCGTATGCGAGGTGGAAGGTCACAGAGCTGAGCTGGATCTGATCTGTCAAAATCCCCCTGCGATAGTTTCCATCAGCCGTTTCGCATTCTGGTTTGAAAAAGTCTGTTTGCATCTAAGATTTATCTCCAAAAATAAGCCGAATCTGCTGATGTGTGACAGTCGGTGTTGCATTTAATGAGATCTGACTGGCCTGTGTGTCTGGAGTCTGGAGCGATGCTGCACCTTAACCTGTTGCTATGGCAACCAACAGGTTTTGTCTCTACAGCGATACAACCTCTTTCTTTCACTTGAAACAAAAAGTAGGGCCTCTTCACTGGCAGATATTATAAATGATGTTTAAAAAGCAAAGATTGAACCATAGTAAAAGGAACAGGGAGAAACAGCAGAAACAGGAAACTATGGAGTTTATTAGCAGTGTGTTTATTCGCACTCTGAACAGGAGAGTGCAGAGTCATTTGTCTTATATTTAAAAACAACCGAACAACAGCAGCCTTTAATTTCTGTCTTTCAGTCTCTCCAGAGGTGCTGGGGTTTCTGACAGCCATCGGCCTCTTCATCATCCTCATGACCTTCCTGTTCTGGTACCTCAACAACAAGTTGGCACTAGAGAGCCCAGGGAACCTTCAGTGCCTTGATGACTTCAGGAAAAACACAGATGCGCAGGGTAAGACTGCATGTATACACACACCTGTTCCTCCTATAAGCCACCAGCATTAATGTTGATGTTGCACAAATCCTGGGTTTTTCTCTTTCAAAGACATTTATGAACCATGCAAATGGAATTATATATTTTTAGACTGCTTTCTGCTACAAGAACTCAGCAAACCTGAACTGTTTTGAGAAATTGTTAACCCTTGGCACTCAGTTAGGTTTATGACTGGGTTAGGTAAAAAAGATCATATTTGCAAACTTGCAAACTGAGTAACACTGAGATATATAATGTGATAGATTAAACTACACTTATTCAGGGTTGTTCATTGGGGCTTCTATGGGTTTCATCTGGCCTCTGATTCAGATTCAGATTCCAGTCACTTGTAAAGTGATGAACCTGAGCCTCTGACTACAGCATGAGGTCTGACCTCTGCATGGAGACATTTTCCACTGGCAGTGGCCTTTCTCAACCCACAAGGGAATTACTGTTGCTGACAGATGTACGGCTGTTTACTCGTCATGTGTCCACGGGGCTTCAGAAGTTTAAAAGGTTGGTGGCCCAGGGGAGCCCCCACAGGGAGCCAGCTCTACCCTGAGAAGCCACGTGGTAAACACTCAGTTAAAAACAAAGGGAGGGAGTTAAGTGTAACATGGCTTCATAATCAGTTTTGATATCAAGCTCTTCTCATCTGTTCATGGCTGTTTCAATGGCAACATGAGATAATTCATTTTATTTTTAGAATAGAATAGAAAATCTTTATTTTCTCTTGTCGTCTTTGGTGTGGCTTCCATTCAAAGAAAACAGACATTCTTCAGACGTGTAAAATCAGGTGTTCATACTAAAAACTAAACTTTCCACAACTGAATCTCGGATGTGCTTAGGTGTTATTATTATAACAGTATAATTTAACTGTATGTGTCTAGACTTGTAGTTTTTATAATCACAGTTTTATTGATGATACTAAACCTGTAATTCTTAATGCTTAATGATCTGACACTAAAACCCCTCTTTACAAATACTGTTAGTAGTGTTGTAGTACTCGAGATCTCGACCCCTCAAAGTCCTGGTCTTGACTCGGTCTGGGGTTAGGTGGTCTTGACTACAGCACTAACTGGTAGTAATAAATAGATTTTTCAGGCTGAAAGTGCACTATTTTAAAGCTCTGCTGCCCCCTACTGGATGGAACATAACACTACGACTGGTGTCACTGGCTGGTCGGTGTAAAGGAAACTACACCTATACTGAAGTCATGTTTCACTGACACAATACATTGACAAACGTTGACATTCAAATCAAAACATTTTCAAGATATTCAAAAACACATGTTAATAGAGGGATCAATTTCACACACATTATATATGCCAAAAATATTCAAGAATAAACAGACTGAATAGCATCTTTTGTTTTTGCTTCTTTTGATTTTTTTCTTTTTTTGTTTTCTTTTCGGTTAAGTTTTTCCCCTATAAACGTATATGAGAGAAAAACAGAAACACCATTCAGTATAGTGCAGGGCAAATCAAGACCACCACTGCATGTAGCTTTAGTCTCATAATTATCAATTATCACTTTCAATTATATAGCTCATATATTGTCATTTAGAAGTCATTACCAATATATTCACCTCTAAGATGTATGTGAGTGTTAGATTTCTCTGTATGGATGTAGTTTTTTTCATATTGCCTGTTTCCATAAATATGTTTGTGTTTCGTAACAAGGCACTATGTTGCATAATACGTCTGATGATGGATAGGGTGCCATGGCAACATGATCGTTGCCAGAAATATTGATGAAGCCCTCAAGTATCTGTAACTGGCAACTTTAACATTTGTAAAATTCAGATATTGCCCTTAACTTAACTTTTAAATATTTTTTTTGAACGTCTTTGAAGTGTTTTTTGTTGGGTTGTGATCATACATACATCTGTTTGTTGTTACATTATATTCAAAGCAGCATTATCTATCTGCTGGATCACTACAGGCCTGTAAAATATTGTGTCTTTGTTGACATCTTCTCAGTAAACAACAGCAGGATTTGCTCTGTAAAATGTCAAAGATTTAGATTTGGGCAGAGTAGATGACAGTGTAACCCACTGCAATTTCAAACAGTTCAAATATCCACACTGTACAAAGTGAAGCTCCCAGAGAAACCTTTGTCATTCAAATCAGATCATTATCCAGCTCCACTTTTTCATGCATGTCAGGACTCACATTTATTTGCACCGTATAACCCTCGATAGGAAAAAGATTAAAAATAAAACAGAAGACACCTTTGAGAATGGATTTACATCACAGTGTGACGACACCCAGAGCCATAAATGGAAACGACTCATGACACCCTGTAATTTTCTCAGTGAATTCAACACGTACGAAATGCACAGAAAAAAAACAGAAAGGCTGAATGAGTGTGTACAGCAGTTCTACCTTTTCGATTTTAAGGCTTTTTGACTGTAGCACCTTAACAAAGCTTTGACTGAACATTTGGTAGAGAAGTTCAGTCAACAGATGGCACAAATATACACTCATATGCATGGGATTTGTCTTTTTTTTCCACATTTTGTATAGCAGAACAGTAAAGAAATGTCTTTTTTTAATTAAATTTCCTTGTTTTGTCCAATACCACATTAATTATTTTGTCATAACTAATAGAGAGTAAGTGTTATTCTAACAATGCACAATTTTGGCCACTAGACGCTGACCATCAGTTAGATTTTAATCAACAACTAACTCTTCTTCTTCTTTTTATTTTAAAGAAGTCATTTTGCATCTCAGCGTGTCCCACGGTAACCAGGCTGTCATTCTGTACCCCCAAACAGACAAGGCCTACTCTGACGCCGACCTGCAGGGCTCATCATCGGACAGTGAGGATGAACTGATGGGTCAGTATCAGGAAGCCGTCAGCCGCTCCCAGGGTCTCCGAGGAGCAGTCAAGGCGGCCGCTAACGTCAAACACGCAGGAGGGTTCAGCTGGGAGAGCCGACAGAAGTACAGCCCCCTGACCGCTGATTATGACGGCTACAGCAGTGAAGCTTCTGCTGATGACGGTAAGATCGGTTTGAAATTAAGTTACAAAAACCTCCCCTGTTAGCATTCATCTGTATTTTTAGGTCATTGCTACATACAGTCACTTTGAAATTTGGGTTTATTTTTCCAAGAACATCCACAGAGGACCTCCTCAACTGTACAATCAAAAGTTTCAGTGAGATTAGAACAGATATTTCCCTCTTATCGCTGCAGCGAGCTTGAGTCAGTCGTATAGACTCTTCCGCGCTTCCACCGAGCCAACAAACACAAGCCGCGCCGCACAAAACGCACACACTGATGCGCACTGTCAGTTAATCCAGAGAGGTGATCAAAGCGAAGCTCCCGTTCAGCACACTCTCCGTGGGAGGGTTGTGAAACAGTCAACTGTCTGCATAATCTGCACAGCCGCAGCCTCACACTTTTCCTTTTTTCTTTCTTTTCTTTATTTATTTTTCTCTCTCTTATTGAACGCATCTCTGTTTCCCATCTGCCAGACTCGTCATCACAAGGTATTTACTGTGGTGGATGAAGCTCTTCTCTTTCTTTTTTTTTTTCCCATGAACCATACCGCAGGAGAACACGGGCAGTGACCTATTTGGATTAGTCCGTTTGTTCTCTTATTCATCTGCTGGAATTATTCATACTGGAAGTGTGTGTTGCTGATTTACATAACTCTGTAAAAGTAGCATACACACTTCAACTTAAGCCAGAATTTAGATCACTCATTTAAGGTGTGTAACATATCTGATGTCACATGATACAGTATACCGTGGTTATTTGTTATTTCTCATTCAGATCACTGAGAGACTCAAAAGATAAATAGTTTGAGTGGATTTGCCGTAGTATTTTAACAAATAGTTCGACATTTCAGGAAATACACAAATTAACTTTCTTTCTGAGAACTGGATAAGGAGTTCAGTACCACTCTCAGGCCTGCTGCCAGCAGCCAGTTAGCTTAGCTTAACAACCAGCTTCACTGATGTCCAGAACGAAATCTACCTGGCACATCCATCAGATCACATTTTCTATTTATTTTATTTGTTTAAATCCATGTATATGTATGTATGTGTAAGTATAAAAACAACAGCAAGACAACAAAATGTATGTGCAAAATTATTCCTCCAAAGGACGGAAATATTATTTTATTGTTAAAAAGAGTAAATGTTCAAATCAAAGCAAAGTAGAACAGATGAAATAAGTCAATAAAAAATGTTCCAGGAAATGTAAAAGCAATAAAAAAAAGTGGAATATGGATGAGGTGGTTTGTAACAACACCTTGCAAGAGCAGTTGATAGATTATGTGTATCATGTAGGAGACATCCAATCAGTTAGAATGAAGGCGGTGGCTGAGGTAGAGGTGGCAGATGCTAACAATGTAGATTTGTTTGACTGCACACAAAGCTACAAATACGTGCGCTGTCTTTGACGTCGTCAGACAAGGAATCAGCCATGTTTGTATCTCCCACTGTTTTTCAAAGACAGAAACAATCTAATGTTTGTCAGGGTCCTCGGCTGGTGAATCACGTCTGAACCAGCTTTGTGTTATATAAGACAGTGGGTTCCAAGGCTGAGTGTCTGGCACCATCTATTTTAAGCAATGTTTGAACTCATAGCTGAGGGATAAATAGTGCATGACATGCTTCTGACTCCATTAGTAAAGAAGCAAACACGCTGCACAAGGTTGTTGTTATGCAAGTGCTGCGAAAGTTGTGCATCTCCTCATAACCACTAGATGGTCTCTGTCATCCTCAGTCAGGGTTCAGATACATGGGACCAGACTGCCTTAAATCTGAACCGGGGGTATCAAGCTGTTCAGTTTTATTTAACCATTATTTGATGTTTAAATATCTTCAGGTAAATCTGAATTCGTATACATACGCATGTACAGAAATCCCTGAATGATTTAATTTTAATACTACCTGCTTTTCTCTTAAAGGACAGGTGACGAGACAAAACACAAGAGCCTTATTTAATCACTGTCCCTCAGCCGCAGAAGAATCGCTGGTTCTCCATTTTGAGGCTTTAAGGATAAGAGCTAATCAATGATTCTTGTCTGACAGTCAAGAGAACAAGCAATCTAGATTACTGATTCGTTGCTGTCCACCAACAGGGACAGTTTGTCAGAACAAAATCGGATTATTGCTCATTTATCTTTGTGCCTGTTGCCTGCAAATTATTCATCGTATTTCCCTCGGTTTATCAGTGGATCTATGTCTTGTGGCTCTGCGGTGATATAGAAAGCTGGCTCTTTCAAAAACAATCCTTAAAGGTGCCTCGTGTAGCTGTTAAGCCAAAATCAGTGACTTCTCAGATTTTAAAGGGCAATGACATTGAGTCCCAAGGTTTTTGTCTCATGGCCCTTTAACCACAAGTATATGTCACCTAAGTGTTATTGTTGTGATTGATTCATCTTCATATTAAACTTTTAATAAAAGTCCTGCCTCGGCTTTATGGTAGCTGGTCACTTGACTCCCTCCTGCTGTTGACCTTTCACCTCCTTGTGACACATAAAAATGAAAGATGTGTTTGTCAGGGTTGATAATCTATTAAAAACAAAATGCTAGCACTGTTAAATAATCAAAGAGGTCATTCACCGCTCTGTATTGTGTGGTTGCGTAGCCTTCATACAAATCTCAGCTGACCTTTAACAAGACAGCAAAGGTTTTTCAGCAAAAGCACTTCAAAGTTCAGACTGTATTCAAGACTTTCTTTTGTCGTAGCTGACCTGTTTTCAGCAGTAAGAGTCCTTGAGAGGGGGAGAGAGAGAGAGAGAGGCAGATTTGAGTCAGTGTGCCTGGCAGCAATAATTTGAAATTGACTTGGTTTATTTATATGACAACATTGTAACTATGTTAGTGTGATTCAGATACCCTCAAAGGTTTGAGGGATTATAGTGAAAATTCAAGGTTTGAAGCAGATTATCTAGGGCACAAAGAAACCACATCCAAACTCTGTTATATTTGCAGTTTTTCAAAACTTCCTGTTTTTGATCTTTTTCTACCATCAGATTAATACAGTCAGGTTGTTTTTAATCCACAACACACTAATCTAATCTTCACCAAGTGAAGTGAAAACTCTGTCCATCCATGGCGGCACTCTGCTTGAAAGTACAGAGGTTCATTATTTTCCTCCCTGTGGTAAGGCTTTGATGGCTGTGGTTTTCTCTCCCACCAAGTCATCATGGATCTCAGCAAGCCATCGTGGATTAGCAAAGATGAAGCAGCAGCCTCATGCCCGTGCTGACATAAGGTCACTCTTTCTGCAAACAGAAAATATGGAAAAGGAGGACAGGGGATGTTTCCATTATATAGTTGAAGGCAGTTTTTATTGACTCTGGGGGTAGAATTCATTTCATTAATTTCAAACAAGCTGTCGTAAAAGTTCAGAGGCGCCTGTAATATTTTCTCTCAGCTCCCCCTGCTGCTTTGTTTGTCTGAGTATGAAGAGCTTCATCCTCAGGACATATGTATTATACATGTGGAGGATTGTGCAGAGGCTGCAGAATCAGAGAGGATGGGTGCCCTGGTAGCTCCGCTCTCAAAATAGGAAGCTTCCTAAAATAGGATGTAGCAAAGAAATGATCAGAGGTTTGTCTGGACCAGCTGCTTCTCTCTGAGGTTAACACTGTCTGTCATGACCGGCTGATGAGAAAAGTATAGAGACGCATCAAGTTAGAGCTGTTACCCAGTGAACTGTCAGTGGCACTTGAAAGTAACTTGAATATGTTGCATAAACTTTATGGATACGGTCAGATTTTTTGCCTCAAATTGATCAGTCCCAACTAAGCAGGTGGAATATTGGCCGGATTGGTTGAAGATAATTACAGTGCTGCGGGAATGAATCCCAAAACCCCAAAATTAGTTAGCTTTTTATAACTTCCAGTCCCCTTGTACCTGAAGATGGCTGAAAGAAGCTAAATACATTTCACATTTTATTTTTTGTTATAAAATGCATCAACAAATACTGAGTTTCTTTACGATTATAGATTAAATCAGGCCTAAATCGAGACCAAATAGGTTCCACTTATCCATTAAATCATACCTTTGTCATTTAACACTATATTTTCTGAATCAATGAATTAATCTTGATACAATGTGTCACTGAGTTGAGGTGCCAATGGGCAGATTTTTTGGCTGTTCAGGCTGTCCTGAATTTTTAGGATGAAACATGTTTCCTTGAGTTGTAGCTATGATTAAAAGTATTTTTTGAGCCATGAGCTTAGCACTGTTTGATTAGCTGTTGTAACTGTTTCTGACACTCAAGCTCTCACAGGAAACAGTAGTGGGCCATTTCTTGTGACCTCAGGTCCACACTACGCTGCAGCACAGTGGTCAGAGACAGACTTAGTGTCACTATTTAAGGTTCAACAAATCACTCACTCAACACATGTTCCCCATTTTCCCTTTTCACATGCAAATGAACATAGTGTTGGTGAGATCAAGCTAATGGTGCAAACAATGTCTTCATCTGCTGCAGTACAGTAATACAGAGCTGATCATTTCCCATTATGGTGTCAATATGGTGTCACAGTATATTAAAGACATATAAAAGTGTAAAGTGTAAAAATAAGCTTTATAAATAAAGCTTTCATAGACTGACATGGGCTAACAGTTTTATGAAATAGCTGTTGACCTGCTCTGAATCCTTTAAGTGTAGGCATTTCTTCTGGCAGCCCATGCTATTGACTGAAATGGGTTATTTTTGAGAGTTGGTTGGATTAATGCGAGCTATATCCCCCTGCTAGCAGTTTTGATGCTAAGCTAGGCTAATTACCTCTTGACGGCAGCTCCTATAATAACGCATATGACACTGATATAAACGTTCTCATCTTGAAGGACGAGCATTTCGCAGAAGGTTGATCTCATCCTTTTAAGAAGTTAAGGCCGATTCAAAAGGAAATCACAGAGCTGAGACTGATTTTTAAAGACGTGGACATTTAAACACACAGTATGTGTTTACTGTATGAGCAAGTACACATCTAAAAAATCTAATCTGTGCTGAGGTTCTCTGTAAACATTGTGTACTTGGTTGATTTCACCTCTTACATCTTACTTACATTACAAGATGTCAGCTGTGTTTACCCTCCTTACAAGTGGGGACACAACAATAAAGTATTCCCCCTCTCATTTGTCACCTCAGATATTTATACCTGAGCTTCACAGTCAAGATTCACAAAGCTCAACTGTTTCCACATTTACAGAGGTACAAGAGGGCAAAACAAGGCAACTGCCATTGCAGAGGGGATGAAACTCTGTGAAGGAAGGGTGGGTTAGACGGGAGGGGGGAATAGTAACCATCCCAATTAGCGGGCTGGAGAAAAGAGTAGTGCTTTTACACAGCAACTTCCATCAAATCAACCGCCCCCGGCTCAGCAGGAAAAAAGCTGCTCAAAATGGATTTGCTCCTTTTATCAAGCCCTCCATGACACTTAGTTAAGACTCCTTTGCCTCTATCCTGCCACTGATATGTGCCACTTTGAGGTGGTGTCTCGCTGACATTATTAAGAGCGAAAGTTTCAAGAACTTGGGAGAAAGCTTGAACAATGAGTCGTGGTGGATTACGTCATCATAGCGTTGGCTTTTTCTAAAAGTTAGGAGACAGCATAAGAAGAGGGTTTTTTTTTCCCAAGTTATTTTCTTCTTTATCTTTTGTTTTCTTTCCTTTTTTTTGCATAAGACTAAGTATAAAGCACTCTCTCCCAGTGTCCCTACGGGAGTATTAGCATCGGCTGCTCAATTTTTGTGAATCCAAATTGGACAAAGGAGGCAGATTTGTGAATGCAGCTGGCAACACTATTCAACGTTCTGCTTAGGTGCCACAGTGACGCTCAGTATAGCCTTTTTCTTTGCCTTGCGGGCAACTGAATCGTTTCGAAAGGTTAGAGGCATGAAATCTGTGGCAGATTAAGAAGTATTCAGTTTAGGTCTTTAATGGTGCACATGTGATGTTTTATGTAGGTTGTCTCAGAGCCAGTTGTGCTCATGAGGAGAGGCAGAGGATGTTCTGTTTGTCAGTGAAAATAAATCTGTGATGAAAATGATTCTGTGCACATTATACCTGAAAATGACCTAATATATGGACCCCTTCATTCTGATGCTCTAGCATCAGTAAATAAGCATACAGTATAACACATAACCACATGAGAGTAGGCAGAATTACATATGCATTATTGACTGTAAGCCCTCAGCGATGCGTGTTCAGCCTTTGCACTGTTGTAATCTACTGTTAATTCTGTATAATAATTACAACATCTCCCTACTTTCATCTTGCACTGTTGCTGAACATAAATTAGAATACTTGAGAGTGAAATCTGATCTTCTTTCAAATGAAATCAATGCACATCAGTATACAGTACACAGATGGTTTTTCTTTAAAATTAAAGCTAAAAATATATATTTTCCATTGGTTGTACTTAGAATTAAATGTATTTGTATGGATCTAAATTTCATAGTATCACGGTTTTGCTCTCTCTCTCTTTTTTTTTTTTAATTGTTTCAATTAACCTTTTGTTTTTGTGTGCATGTCTTGTGTAAAGCACTTTATATTACCCTGCTATACCCACAATGCTTCCTTGCCTCCGGTAATAACTGCAGCTTTGTTGCATTGCACTAAATGTTACACTAAAAGTCAATACGACAGTCTACGAGAACAAAAGCTGTGCACTCATAGATCATGTGTTTTAATGTGAACAGATCAGTGTTAAGTATTTACTTTTTTAGGAGACCTTGAACACCAAATTTAAAGGACCACTCTCAACCATAGTCTGACCAACTGATCAGTGCTGTCATTGTCAGACCTGCTTTGGCTACAAAGAACAAGAACCACAATTGGCTTTCTTCAGGTGGTTGAAATAAGAACTCACACACCATGATATATAACTGTATGTTTATTGTTGTAGTCCTTGAAGTTTCATCTGATTTCCTCCCAACCAGTCAACTGCATCCAGCGGATGAGACGAACGCCACCGCTGGATGAGCTTCAGCCTCCGCCCTATCAGGACGAGAATGGCTCTCCACGGATGTCCTGCACACTGTCTGACCTGGGAGATGCCAAGTGTGATTTATCCCATACCAGCGGCAGTCCTCACCTGTCCTTCAGTAAATGTCCTAGTGAGGGTAGTGACGGCCCTGAGACTGAGAGTTACCTCAACAAGGGCTATGAGGAGGATGTACCCAGCGACAGCACGGCCGTCCTCAGCCCAGAGGTAAATACCAGTGACTTTATTTCAATACATAACGAAAACATTTCTTGGTGCGATATATACATCAAACATATCACTGATTTATTTAGGATATGTCAGCCCGAGGGTCAGCAGCACAGCTCCCCAAAGGTTACGAACCTGATCCCGTCGCAAAATACGGCACCCTGGATGTGGTGTTTGACTACGACTCGGAGGAGCAGCAGCTGGCGCTGACCATCATGGCAGTAACAGACCTTCCCTCCCACAAACGCACTGGCAACATCTCCTGGCAGGTCCACCTGGTGCTGCTGCCGACCAAGAAGCAGAGGGCGAAGACGGGAATCCAGAGAGGCCCGTGCCCCATCTTCACGGAGACCTTTCGCTTCAGCCACGTTGAGTCAGAGATGATCAGCAACTATGCCATCAGATTTCGCCTTTACAGCATGCGGCGGATGAAGAAGGAGAAGGTGCTCGGGGAAAAGGTGTTCTACCTCACCAAGCTCAACCTTCAGGGCAAAATGTCTGTTCCGGTCATATTAGACCCATGCTGTGTTCTCCCGGTGAGTAGGATAAAAGCAGGTGTTGGCTTTTAAGCACTTGCCCATCGCCTCACTAATTGCTCCTCCATGTTGATTGATCTCTCATAAAACATTTTGAGGGTTATATTCTGCAGGTTATTAAAGCATTAAGATCTTGTTTGGTGAACCACATACTTTTTGTTTTGCTTGTTGGTTTAATGTGTCTGAGGAAAAGATAATGTTGTGTTTGTCTCCATTTCACACCAGGGAGTAAAACAACAATCTATTTTTTGTTTCCCTATTGCTAGTATTTAATTTTACAGCAGTATACATACATTGCAAAGATTACAGAAAAGAAAAGCAGCCAAAAACAGCAGTTTGTTCAAACCACAAGGGTCCATTATTCTGCAAAGAGTTTGTCTTGTATTAGTTTACTTCCTTTTTATTGTCTCTCACAACAGTATTTTTTATTTTTTTATCTTGTTGGTCTTTAATCATGCAGAAAGCCGGGCTACCAATTATACCATTTTTTTCTCATCTTTTTCTGTTTCAGTTGACAATTCACTATATCCCTCCCTTGATTATTCAGTCCCAGCTCAGGAAATATAACAAGGTGTGACAGGTCTGCTAAAGTTTGGCTGACTCCATGTTGAAGTAGAAAGCCATAGTGACAGTGTTGTTTAGCATTTAAAGAGTTTTCAGGGTCATATCTCTAGCCTGTCAAAAACACAAGCTGAATTATGAGAAATTGATTAAAGAGTGTGTTTATGTGCTTCCGTGTCAGCAATAAATGATAGCATGTCCACATAACCAGCTTATTATCTCTAGATAATATAATATTACAGATTGCAGGTTATTATGAAAAGTGGGCAACATAGTACAGAGATTGGTTGGACTCATTAATAATTTGTTAGTTACTGTGCAGCTGAAACTGTACAGAGATAAAAATTGCCATATGAGTTTTTGGCTTGAAATGAGTGACTGATGGAAGCAGCCATTGTTTCAAAATGACTAAAAACGATGAATGGAAATCTTCCAACACTGCTGTAGACTGACAGCTGTGGCAAGATTTACTAAGGGGGCTGAGGCTTAGTGAGTGATCAATTGCCAGACATTACTAAATGATATGAGAAAAAAGATTCATTCCACATGATGAATTCATGATACTGTTATACTCTCTATGATTTGTGTTAACCATACCACTGAATAATTTTCTGAATGTCTGTGAACACTTGCAGGGTGGTGAATCCCAGGTCAGCCTCTCAGATATGACATGCAGTGAAACAGCCTCATCATTCCAGTCAGTAAGTCAGGCGTCCACCCCAGAGATCCTTGTGGGCCTGGTGTACAATGCCACAACAGGACGTCTCTCTGTCGAGGTCATCAAAGGCATCCATTTCAAAAACCTAGCTGCCAACAAGCCACCCAGTAAGTACCCTAAAACATATTATTTGAGCAGTTGTGGAAAGATAGTTTCAGATACTAGAGTGGAAAAGGACAAGTTGAGCCTGTGCATATAGAGATTTGAATTTAGGCAGCCACAGTATAACCTAGATGTTGTAAATCTATGTAACATTAAACATACTGTTATATCGATATACTATGTATTCCTTTGTGTTCAAATACACTTCAGCTTTGACTATGCACAGCTTATAACTTCTCCAAATAAGAGAGAGTTTGATCTATCCCAGCTGTTCTACCTGTTTGGTTTTCCTCTGAATTGCTCCCTGGTCTCCCTCCTCTCCTGATCAGCCTCCTCAGTTAGTTCCCAGGGATCCGAGCAGCAAGTTCAAACAAAAAGTGCCTCTTGTTGAACTTTGTGCGATGCTGTTGGACTTCTGACCCTGTTTCTCTTTCCTTGCATCTTCTGTTATGTCTGCACCTGAAATTCTCTCCACCTACTGCCTTTTTGACATCTTGGTCACTTGTTTTTTCTTACTGCTGTCCAACCCTTGTTGTCAGATGGGCTGTTCTGTTGTCTAAAACACTTGATAGGTGGACAGGTTTATATTATCAGAGGTGAGTCTCTGTCCCTACCAAAAAGTGAGGTACTCTCTGTGTTTGAATCCTGGATGTTTTCATACTATCTCCATGGGTGCAGATAATTACTGCTCAACATTATTTGAAAGAAAAGAATTGGTACAACAGACGCTGATGAAACTGTGATTGTAATACCACCCTTTCTTTTCCAAACCTCAGTTGTTTCTTTCACCTGAATTTAACTTAAAATATCATCATTTGGAGACACAACTGTCTGTTTTCTTGCAGCTCGTGACCAGCTGGCTTAGCTTAGCATAAAACCTAGCTCTATGCTAACGGTAACAAAGTGCCAGGATATTACTGCAGCTCACTAAAAGGTGATACGCTGCATAAACGCCATAAAACTGGTGACTTGACTCCAATTTTCTATACAAATAACACAAACACTATAAACCATGTTAATCGGTGTAAGTAGCTCCAGAGGTGCTAGCGCCTCGTGTTTCATGTTTGACAAAAACGTGTTTCCCAAAAGTAAAATCTACAGCAAAATCTAAATTGTACATTTGGGACATCACAGCAATAATTACACTTTTACATTTTTAATTATTCCTATTTCATGCTTACACTTGAAACCAGTAACACTCACCCATGAAGATGGTTGTTTGTTGTAACTTTTGTTCCCTACTGTTTTGAATGTGCGTCTCTTGTTATGCATGCAGCCCTCCTCCACTGTCTCGTGTCTTACTTGTGTTCGTGCCTGTGATGCCTGGAAGTCTTGCATTCAGAAATAACACTTTTCATGCTAACTCAATCCGGTTTGCTTGGTGGCTGATGGCCAGCTAGAAGGAAATGTTGTGTGTCACTGACTGTGCTGGCTTAATTAATACAGTACACTTTGGCATGCCTTGGGTGTATTTTTTTTATTTTTTTTTATTTTAAGCTCTGCGTACAGCACATGAAACAGGACTTTTGGGATGGAGTAGCATAAATGTTCATCTGAAAGACACACTAGTGCTGTTCTCCCATCAATTGCAGTGTTTCTTATATTTATGAATGTCTGTAACTAATGACTCTTAGCTAGATTTTGACATTGTTTGTGTTTTCCTGAATAGCATATCCACGTACTGTATAGTCTTCAAATTACGTTTAGGAAATAGTCACATCTGGTAAAAATCTTTGTGCAAAATCCTCATGGAGGCCTTGATTGACTTTGTGCGCCTCACAAAGTGGAAGGAGCGTGGTGAAAGATACGGAGCAATTTCAAAGCTCCTTTTCTGTCATTTCAAAACAGTACCGAGCCGACGAGTCAAGTTAATCATCAGTCGCAGCCCCTCTCATTCAGCAACAATGCGAAAGAGCCATGCATCACCGCTACTGACCACTTAAGACATCCACAGCTCCACACAGCCCATTCAGCAGCAGTCAAAAAAGAAATCAAGGCTATTTTTTTCACTGTGCTTTTATGTCAAAGAGAGCAACTGAATGTGTGATTCAGGGCGGTGAGCTAGGCGTTGGAAGGCAGCTGGCACTCGACAGCATGAAAGCCTGTGCAATTCATTCCTTATACTCCCTCTTAGACAGGAACATAATACACAGCATTATTACCGAGTATGGTTGTAGACGAGGGGCGAAACACTCTCAAAGACCCATTGTGATTGCCAGTCTTGCTTCATTTACTTTCAGCTGGATTTGTGGCTTCAGTTTATGTCAGGATTTCTGCATGGAAATGAGGAGTGAATAAGGAAACCATGAATGCTGAATCACTTGATAATGGCAAAAGTGATAATGTTTCTCTTTTGCTTTTTTCCTTTTGTGGGGTTAAATGAATGATAGTTATTGGAAATTATCTTTTTTTTTGGAAATGTGCATTGATTTACAATAGAAAAGAAGAAAACCATCAGATAAACAAAAAACTGGGAAATGCCACAGAGATCCAAAATGATCAGTAACAGAACTGCTCTATTTTTAACTCCTACTCGTATGAAACATGTCCAGAAATGATGCTCTCTGCTACATTATAAGGATAAAAAGCTAGACTTCCTTTTGTGCCCAATCTTATCAGGACGTTTTGAATTGCACACCAGTCGGGTATACCTCTGCATATTTTTCTGAACTTTTGTTTGCGGCAGGCGTGCATCTCCTCAGAAATATGTGACTCATGTTTTGGACAGAGCATGTTCTGGGACACTGCCCGCGGCTTTAAAAGTCAGCGCACGTGTCATGCCATGACACTGACATTATGTTAAAGTCAGAGAAAATAATAGTAGCTCCTTAGGGCTTTCCTGATGAGGAAAATTAATTTTAGTTCCATCATTTGTTCCAGAAAAGGCTCCTCATCCTCTAAGCACAAGCAGATGTATTACTAACTTTTCCCAAGTCAATTTTTATCTTGAAAATGATCCCCTATTTCAGGTTAGACGTACAGTAGTTGCATAGCAACAAGACTAAAGTAACGCTCCTTGAACCCTTTGAGTTCTTGCTCTCTTATCAGGAGCTGTCACAGCTGCGCTTTGTGTTTGATCAGGAGAAAACCACATAGGATATGGTCAGGATCTTATACATGAGATGCAGCGGCAATAACAAGAACAAATGCTTTTTGGGGGGAATATGTGTCACACTGCTGCAGAGGAATCACAGCTGCAACAGGATGTCATGCATTTATTCAAAGAGAATGAACTGGAGAGATATAAGGATTTTGCACAAATGAGCCATAAATGTTTTAGCATTGTAAACGGTGCATTTAAAAATATAGTAAGAGGTTGACATCATTTTCCTTCCTAATTGTCTGCTCCACCGGTCTTCTGTCTAGATACATATGTTAAGCTGACCTTACTGAACTCCATGGGCCACGAGATGTCCAAGTGTAAGACATCCATCTGTCGAGGTCAGCCCAACCCGACCTACAAAGAGACGTTTGTCTTCCAGGTAGCCCTTTTCCAGCTATCGGATGTCACCCTCATCCTCTCCGTCTACAACAAGCGCAGCATGAAGCGCAAGGAGATGATTGGCTGGATTTCACTTGGCCTCAACAGCTCTGGAGAGGAGGAGCTCACCCACTGGACTCAGATGAAAGAGTCCAAAGGACAGCAGGTTTGCCGCTGGCACAGTTTGCTGGAGTCTTAACAGCAACACAAGTGTAAGTGGAGAAAGTGCGTAGGGGTAACTGCACAGAGCAGCCGTTGTCCCAGATGAGCGAGAAATGGATAAGTTCAGCTGGGATAGAGGAATGTGACACAACGATGTGTCAGCACTTGGAGTTGTTCAGCGTAAGCATTTCTGTGGCGCTGTGTATAAAGTCACATTGACAGCCATTGATGGGTAGTGTGGCTGGTAATGTGATGTCATGTACTTCAAGGATTGCCTTGTAATGTCCCTTAGGTTTCTGCAGATTTTTATTTTTTTCATTTTAGGACAACATTAATGAGTAAATCATTGTCTCATAATTCTGTATGCCCACACCTGTAGCTCAAACAACTGTTGTCTGGATTAGCATTTATCTTCTCTGGATCGAACCGAGAGCAATCTTTTTAGTTTTTTTTCTGCAATTGTAGTACAGGTTAGCCTATGTGATGAGTTGAACAAAAAGAAAAAATCCCATGTGTCTAAAATCCTCTCTTTGCTCTCAGGTAAGGTAATATAGATTTATCCAATCACTCGTGATCAGGGGGAACTAGCTCCTCCTGCACTTGAATATTAGCTGGTTTGTGGCTAACAGAGAAATATGTAGGCATTGTATGTTTGATTTTGAAGCTGCGAAAACAAAGAACGTGGTTGAGGTTTATTTATTTTCTTAACCATCACCCTCCTCTTCCTGGTCTACCAACGCAGGAACAGAGGGTGTTTGAGGTGGATAACAGGGACTCGTCTGCGTAGCTTCGTGATTCTTGTCTGCTCCATCCAGGCCACACTCTCTTTGTAGAAATCCAGTCACATTTAAAGGATCAGATTTAAATTAACCCTCTTTCACTGTTGCTTACTGTTAAATACTTGATATCATACAGAGGTACCATGTTTTTAGCAGCTTTAAGCACTTTCATTGGAACAGGAGAAGACAGAGAGTTTCCAGCTAGCTGGCTAATTGTAGCAGCTATCTTGTTACTGCAGTAAGGGGGGCAGCACCTGAGCCAGAAATCAATTCCCCATGGCATCACTTGAATGTTTTCTCAGCATTTGAGTTTCAATTTCACCAGATGTTAGTTGTTTAAGCCAAAGGTGTGGAATCATGGTGGTAACTTTGGTCATCATCTTCTAATCAAAATTCAGTCATTATTTTGGGACAAAAATCATGAAACACACCATTCCTTCCATCTAAGAAAGACATAAGAGAACCAAGTTTCATGTAATGAATATGGATACAATTTAGGTTAAATCACCATGTTGTAAATGTTGCTGGATATTATTTTGCCAAAAATTAATTTGCCATCTGTTGACATCATTCAAACATGTGCAGAACTCTGGGGGACAGAGGATTGTAGTTTTTTTTGGGCTTTTTTTTTAAGGACGATGATGATGGTGTGAGAAGCGGTGGGGAATAGATCTGAGGAGCTGAGTTGAAATTACTACACATTCATGAATCCCTGTCTCAGTCGACACTGCCAAAGTAAAACATCTCAGCATTGTCTGAGCTTCACCTTAAGTCAACAAAACCACAACTAAATAATTTTAGACATTTTCGTCGAGCAAGTAACATTTATGACAAATAACCTGACATCACTGACAGTGACACTGTCACAGGTGATGTTGAGATGAAGCGCAGTAGTGACTCCTGAGAAGAAACCAGAATTTCACATTGTCAGATATTTTTAGAAGCATTGACAGATTCAGACATGTTACATATAGAAAAGTGTAGTAGTTACTGTGGTGGTTTTATGATCTTGAGTTTCCATCCACTAATCTTAAGTTATATTGAATGTCAAAGAATTTTTTTAAAGAAACTTCAGACACCTTCTTATGGGTATATCTTGAATAAAAATAACTGGCTAATACATCACAGCAGCGAAGCAAACAGGTACCTGTTAGTCTCTTTTACCTGCTCCGGTGCTATGTCCGTGCTGTGGTTACACACACATACACACACACACACACTCAGAATCCCTTGCCTTATCCTTTAGTCAGTTCATAAATTTCTTAAAGTGGGCCCAGTTCAAAAACAGACACAGAAACCGTTAGAGGACATAGACCTGTGTCGGTAACTACAGAAAGCACACACACACACACACACACACACACACACATATAATACAGCACCACTCAACCTCACTGAAGGGAATTCAGTCTTAAAGAACTGTTTTCAAAGGAGCCTCGGTGTGTATCCAGAAACTCGCGGTACGTCTACAGGAGGATGAGTTGTATTTTTACTCACTTCGCTTAATTTACAGACAACAGAAAATACATACATATACTCTTTACTGTGCCTGTGGTTGTGGTGAAAGCTAGCTTTGTGCATTGTTTACCAAGTGAAAGTGTGCGTGCGTGTGTGCGTGTATGTTGAATGGAGAGGTACAGTAAAGGGGGGCGTGGGGGCCTGTGATATAGGTAGTTGTTGCATTTTGTTGTTGGGTGTGACACTTTTGGACTTTAATTATATTTAGAACAAAACTCACTTCTTGATTGTCTGCCATATACTTTCTATACAGTAAATGTTTTCTTATCTATTTTTGTAACAATACTGGGAAAGAAATTGTGTCAAGACAGTTATTTGTGAATCAAATATTAAGCCACTCTGTGAGCAATACTGTTGTGGATACTCTTTATTTTAGTTTACACTTTAGAGGATGAAGTAACACAATCACATCTTATAGCTTTGGTCCTCTTTACATCCAGAAAGGGGATGTGAGCTCGTGTCAAACCAATCTGTCAAGACTCTTCAGCTTTGATGCTTTCTAACAACATGAAACAAACAAAACAAAGCACAGCCTTTACAGCACAACAGTGAAACACACCATGTGAAAGACTGGCAGTGAGATCAGTCATACACAGAGATACACCATAGTACTTGTATCCAGAGTAACCAGCTTAGACTGTAAAGCCACTGTTACATCATCTCGTCATGTTTGGTCTTATCCTCTTCCCAACCTCTCAAATTTTATTTGACTGTAGTAATTTAATAAACCGCGTTACTTAATGTTTGAACATTCAGGCCAGGCCTTGTTACCGAATGTGGAGCCAAAAAAGGTGAAAAAGATTCAAATCTTTTTAAGCATTTAAACATCTGTTCCTATATTTGCATTTATTTAAATAACACTGAAAATATAAACTTAACTGTATTTTCACCTTGATTTAAGTTTTTTTTAATTTGTCATATAATGATTTCAAGTTGTGCAATATCAGAAACAGTGAACAAGTGACAAGTTGTGTCTAAAACTTTATGTAAAAAAGGAATAGGTTTGGACTGAAGAAATTCAAAATTTGTTCAATTTAGTGAAACTCAGTAGAACGTCCTCAGTGTTTTGGTAATCTTTCACAAGATGTGCTTCACTTACTCATGTTTTTAAAACAACATATTTATGCTTTGCAGTAGTTTCTTTAGCTTTCATGTTCTTGACACATTTTGAAGACTCTTCTTGTTTTTAATGCTGGTTTTGATTGTTTTTATTTTTTTTGGGGGGGGGGGTTGTGAAACTACCTGTGCCACAGACGGCATCGGTGCCTTACTGTTTTCACTCAGCTCCCTTGTGTCAATGTATTTGTAAATGTACTTTTCTTCTGTACTTCAGGCTGAGTTTGAGTTGTAAAATGTATGATCTTGATTTATGATAGAGACAGTTTATATGTGATGATATTATTGTTTAAAAAATAGCAACAAAGAAAAGATGCATCTGTTGAAGCATTTTTTTATATATATGATGCATCTCATCATATCTTTGTGTTTGTGTTAACATGACTGACATTCGCCCTACAGCAATCGCACTGGTGCTGTTATGAACAAACATTGAATTTGTACCTGGAGGTGCAGGGGGGTTACTTATAACACAGTGTTGAATCTTTTCATACACTATTGGTTTGGGCTTTCACTAAGTTTTAAATTAGTTGTACAGCTAAGCTTTAAGTCTAAACAGTGTCACATTTCACTCACCCAGTGTTGCCACAAAACAGCCAACAGGTGGAGCAAGTATTGCATTTTCTATACTTATGTAGCAGCATGGCAAATAAGCATTAGAATTACAAATTTGAACCTCGGTAATTATCATAAACTTTTAAACTTTTGATTGTTCATGAATTCACGTGAGTGCTGCAACGATCTTCTCTGGAATCAGATGGCCTACAGCTTTATGGGTACTGGTTGACTTGTAGTGTTGGCTCATTACACTGAAAACAAACTGCCCTTGAATGTGAAGTAGCTACTTTACTGTTAGTAAGTACAGCAGAGTGGTACAATAGTGGTGTACCTGCAAGAATGTACAGAAATGGAAAAGACAGATGTTATTTTGTTGATGTAAATCTTGTAATGGAGAAGCATCAAAGAGGAGTATTTGCAGTTTGGTTAGGTACGGTTTTCTCTCAGACAGGTAACTTTCATGCTTTCATCAGTTTTTGGTGCACTCTGCATGGACATTGTCGTGATGTAGGTCTGAGTGAACTGCCACCCCTGCTTTGTGTGATCGTAGCACAAACATTAATCTTTCATTTCTAGCTTTAGCTGCTGAAAAAAAGGTAAAGAGGGAGAAAACAAGATCAGAGATATAAGGTTTTTACAATTAAGTGTGTTCCCCAGCACATTCCACAGCTGAACACAGAACAAAGCGCTTAGGGGGGAGAAATGCTGGAAAATAAGATTCAGTGGCTGCTGCTGAATCAAAGGGGAAATGCATAACAGATGAGAGGGGCTTGCTCCCTCCCCTCTCTTTGTCGGTCACGTCCCTGCAGAGCAGATATCCAACACACAACCCATCTAAAAAAAAGTGTTGGAATGCCTTCAAGTGCTGTCGGAAATATGATGTTTACGAATTCAGTACACAGGCCTGAACAATGTGGTTTTAATTTGACATTCAGGGGACTGTTAAAGGAAAATGAACACCAGAGTAAATGAAAACACAGACAAGCAAGACAGTGGTGAAACTTGTGATGTGTGGCTTCGCTGATGGCATAGTGATAATAAGTAGCAGATCATTTAGTTGACTTAATCAGCAATGATACTGATAAGTGAGTAGTCAATGATTTCACAGGAATCTGTGTCGTATTGTGTGGTATTTCAGACTGCTGGTTAGAATTGGTTTAAAAGCAAATGACCAATCTTTCTATAAATTCACCAGGGACATATTGGGGTGATTAAGTGATACAAAAAGGATTTGTCCCATTTTTTATTGATAAATTTAGGCTGTTATTAAAAAAGAATATACATGCACAAATCCTAGAAGCGTTTTGGTTGCAGCTTACGTTTGATTTCAATGTAATGGTAAGCTTAATATCAAAACAGTTGGACAAAGGAAGCAACCTGAAAACGATGTGGTTGTTGGTAAAAATAAATAAATCCATCAAAAAAGTTACTGTCTGGGCAAAACAGAATCAAACGGAGCAGTAACTCTGACGCTGTTAGCTATATTAATTCACTTTCAACTTGTTGACCAAGAGAGAGGGGTAAATTCCGAGCAGCACGTGAACTCCTCAGCAGTAGTTGACTGGAGGGAATGGAGCTGCGACGCTGGTGTTGTTTTCTCCGCCACACATTCATATTAACTGTCAACCCAGCCGTGACGACGTGAGCTGCTCCGGACATTCAGCACGGGAAACCGCCGTGAATGGACTAGACAACCACACCGCCAAACAGCCAAAGACCATCTTTAATCTCTGCACCGAGGAAAGGAAACAAAAAACAACAACAACCAAAAAAAAAAACAGCTGTGTATCTTTACCAGTGAGGAAAGCGCGTGGGGATGCTTCGCGCGGGTCCAGTGGGAGAAACGCGCGCGCTTAATGATTAGTATTTAGACAAGTAGCCAATTAACCAGTAATTACGTAAGTAGCGTTTAAACCGCCTGTGTGGTTCGCGTGTCTGCTAGTAGGCTAAAATTAGAACAACACGGAGCCAGCGGAGGACACGATAGTATTTATTCAGTAGGAGTTTTTCATTTTTCTTCAACGCACCTTGGATTTCAGTCGTTATCACAAAGCAAGTGTGGAGCCGAGGACGACGGCAAAACAAACCAAGACAGGTAAGCCCACATTCCTTCAGCTAAATATGTCACAAAAACAAAAAAAACCGTCAGTAGAGGTTCACTGCATTGAGAAGTCTATCATTTTTGCCATAAGAAGTTACGTGTAGTGTTGCTTTAACACACAAGGTCCAATTTGTGTGTGTCTTTGTTTCAGTAATGTTGCAGTTAACTAAACCATTCAGCATCCCATCTGGATTCAAACTAAATTTTGGCAAGTGCACATCTCTTGTGGCCACCCATACTTGATGTGCTGTGCAGTGAGGTTACACCAAGAAGGGAAACAATGAGTTATTCTTTAGGTCATTTGTTAAAATAAATGATAGGTCCTGTATACACCACTTTTCCAGAGCAGCTCTGCTTCATTTCAGTTAAGCCAAATAAACAAAAACAACTAAAACGTAATGACTATATAACATACAGACATAGTGAATTAAAACCAAAAATGTTAAAGTTAATTCTGTTGATTTAGTGAATTTGCATTAGTCAAGACAGTGTGTTTAATGTAGGGAATGTTATAACTCAACTCAGTAACTTCCTGGATAAACCTTTATTAGGCTGACTGAATGTGATAGTGCAGGATTAATGAGAACCGGGGCAGTCAATAGCTCATAAGTATGACATGACAGAGACCCTGGTCTAACACATTATGCAGGCTGACATAACCAGCCACCCTCCTGGCGTCCATCCAGCCTCACTTCATTATTTTGTGGGGACAGCACTTGGCTGCAAATCCCGAAGTGGCGGTTGCCTGTATTACTGCTGCCTCCTGAAAGGACGGGCTTAGGCAGTTTAGCTGAATTCTGAGCTTCTGTTGTAATTCTCTCCTTGATGTCATTTCTGTGCTTTCCTAGACTTAGTGTCACAAGCTTCGACTCCACTCGGAGTGGACTGTTAACACTTTGTTAGCCAAGGAAAGGATTAGGAGAAATTCTAGCACAGCGTGTCTCATGAATAAGTGTCATAAATAAACTCTGTCTCTAACCTTCTTTATCTGCCGTTTTGGTGAAAGAAAGGCTTCTAGCGCAGTGGGCTGGTAATAGGGTTGGATGCGCTTCACCTCCACTCACTGCCAACAACATCCGGAGTCACTTGCCAGGAATTCCACCTTTGCTATTTGTTTCCCTTGGAGGGAAAAGTGTGTTATGTGGAATATAGGGAGGCACGCAACAGCGGAGAGCATCCTGCCCAGATTAAACTCACAGACCAGAGAAGAGGGATTGTAACAAGAGGAAGCACTCTGGCTTTGCAGCATGGTGGACAGGTTCCTGGCATCCAGCGCGAGCAAGTCCGATGCCAGATTCCCTCTCTTTGCCGCCTGCCAAAGCCCTCCACCCCATCGTCTTTATCAAAAGCCCTCGCTGCGATTCCCCTCTTTCAGTTCTGTCGCGGCGCTATCAATCATATCTTGCTCTCAGCAGACTCTTCTGCTCATTAAGGATGTGAACCTGTAGGTAGCCCGCAGCCCCCTAGACATTCATCTCTCTCAGCAGGGTGCACGGTCTCACATCTGGAACAGCATTTCAAAACATGGCTCTTAGCAGACATGTAGTGTACGCTGAAGGAGATTCAATACATTTTTAAAGGCTGCCTTTCAGCAGATGCAGTGCCAAGCATAAAATTAACATCACTTGAAGTGGGGTTGCTCATACACCAACCTGTAATGGTTTGTAATTTGCCAGAAAGGCAGAATACAGCAGGTGCAGTGGTAGTGTATATTCCAGTGCACTCAGTGGTGATGATAGTTGGCCGGATTCACATCTCATTCCCTTTGTCCCTCTCTTTTGCTGCTCTGTTTTGTGTAAAAGGTTTCAGCCAAGACAAGTTGAGCTGCTTTAGTGTGTGTGTTCCTCTGTGTGTGTGTGTGTGTGTGTGTGTGAGGGAGAGAGAGGACTGCAGGGTGTAGCCCCAGACTTCTTTCTTCCCCTCAGGCACTGCTTCCCTGTCATGAATACGCCTTTGTGCTCCAGAAAGACACACAACTAAGGTGGACAACTTGAGAGGAGAGGAAAACACACATTTGTTTCTACCCAGCTGTAAAAATAGAGGAAGGTGTGACGTGACCTTTATTTATAGCTGAGACCGTATGACTCGCATTTACAGTCTGGGATCAACTAAAAATCCTCTATAATATATTTACTTCACACAAATGTTTCCTCAGTAAACTTAATCTGCAATTATTTTATACCTGCACAAGAAGATTAAGCTATTTTGACAACTTTAATGCAAAATGTAACAAAATGCCTCACTAATTGTGGTAAAATATTTCTGGCTTAGATGGATTTCATACCCTTTTCATTAGCTTTGAAAATGGCCTTAAGTTTCACACTCTCTCATACATAGCCTGGAAATCCATTTAACATTGCCTGTTCAGCAGTGTGATAGGGATTACTCAGGGATATTGTAACGTGACAAAGAATGTTTTTTTTTGTTTGTTTTTATAATAAGCACATGCCGATGCCCTTGTCTGTCTTTAATGCGGTGCATCCACCTCCAGGAGAATGGCACTGACGTACCCACAGAGCCTTGGCCTGTTAACCCTCACAGCCACAACAAGCCATCCCCAGATAAACCATAATGCAGCTCCGTACAGCCGCCTTGTCACAACACATGTGTCACCACTCAGCAAGAAGAGCGCCGGGTGAAACCCTAAGGGCTCTGAACCCAGCTTAGTCACGCCACCGCGGCCAAGATGGCCCTCCTCCATTTGCACACTGCTCTGATGTCTCTTGACAGGCTGCAAACTGGCACAAACACAATCTAAGATGCAACCAAAAAAAAAGAAAATATCATCAGCATAAGACAGATTTAGAGAGGAACGGCAGATTGTGCTGCCACTTTGGTGGCTGTTGTTTTTGTCCATTATTGTCCAGGCTATCCTTAAAATAATCAGATTCTCTAAAATCCTTAATTAGATTCAATGATGGTGTCTGTTTACACTCATTGAGTGAGGGGAAGTTGCTTAGTTTGTGAAGAAGCTGGATTTCCCATAAGTGAGAACCCATCTTGCCAAACTCCAAGGTAGTCACTGGTTGAACTGCAGAGGTCTGGAACAGTTAGCCTCCTCTGAAGTAACAGCTACTGGCAGTGGCATCTCCTAAAGAGGACGGTGTTATACCATCAGTTACACCAGAACTGGAGAGTATTCCTTCACTTCTGTTGTAAAATTTCATCTGCTGAGGGGCTTCAGCAAGAGTTTGATTTATTAATGTGTTCCAGTGGAGAAAAAAAGGGATGGATTCAGAATCTGATTGGTTGGAGTTAGCCCGTAATAGACAGAGATAGACCGATGGTTTATCCAGTCACCTGCTAAGTATTTTTTGCAAGTTCCTCCCCTTTCTCAGTTTTCAACGGCGCCACTCCAGATGGTTCTTTGTAACAAACCATCTGGTACGTCAGATTCAGTTGTTTAAATTCGATAATCACCTTTGTATGTAAATCACATGTCCAGTGTGAAAGTAAATCTGCTAAACTGGCCTTGAAAAAGTCCATAAAAAAACTCTATAGATCATGACAATGGGCCTGTTGTGATATTAGGCACAGAGATATGAGCTGATCTAAGTGCCATCTGGCTTCATTATCAACGCCATGAATTAAGCCACAGATGCATTGTTGCTGAACATCGTATCCAATATCTGTATTAGAAGAAATTTAAATGATGATGCTAATTTAAGAAAGGAGGGACAAGACATGGCCCTGCTTGGCTCTCCATTTTGCAAGTGTGCATGGACGTCCTGTGCAAAAGTTTGCACTGATGTTTGCCAACGTAACTGTAAGGAACGTTTATGTATGCACAAGGTGTTGCACTTACTGAAGCGCTGCAGAGGCATTTGAAGCCAGGCTGTTTAACAGTAATCTAAATAAGGCCTCACATGTCTGACTTTAGGGACACAAAAGGCACATAACCAAGACAGTTTTTAAGCAACTTAAATGGAAAACAACTTCTTCAGTGAAGATCTAATGTCACAAATAAGTATAAAGGACCTCTGAGATTTCACTGCACCCAAGTTTCTGTGAAAGCCGCAAAAGCATAGATTCAGTGTTATGGCATTGATTTATAATTTGAGTGTGCTTCTGCAGAGCCTCTTCAGATTTTATGTCTAATTTGCTCAGCGTGGTTATTCTCTGTGTTTCTGTGTGACTGTGGTCCACTCTACTAGTAGGGGGCTAATTGCTTGCTATTTGAGTGTCTCCGTTTTGATTCATGGCGTACAGTGTCTTGTTGTTGCTGCTCTGAAGGAGAACTTGATGTCATGAAACCTATTATCTATTCTCTATCTGTTCTGTCTTGCTGTGTGCTTCACCCTCTGATGCCAGCACTTGCACACTCTCCACCCCCACACCAACATATTGATGGAATGAGTATCCTCCATACTGAGAACAAGTGGGTTGTAGCTTGGCGTAGACTTCTCAGTTACAGTATGACGATCAACACCGGAGGAATTTCTCTCCTACAGTTTATTACTCATTAGCCCACTTTCTGCGCGGTATTTACCTGTAGTTCGTTTTTTTTTTTACTTCATATACAGTATGGGTAGTGTCCAGCTCCAAGTGTTTACAATAATATAACCATTTCCCAGTTCTCCAGTGAAAGGGTGGGAAGTAGTTGTACACTATGTAGATTTCAGAGCATTATAAAAGACATTTGGAAGGCCAACGTATTAGACACATTAATTATACCTGGATATTTTCAGTGAAACCACTCCATGGTAATACAGACAGTAACAGAACAATGCACAATTAGTCATAACTTGATAAAGTATGATTGTACCAAAAGAGGAGGGAGAGTTGCAATTTGCATTCGACAGTCAGTAGCAAAGTTTCTAACCAAACGAAGCCAAAATCTCGACAGGGTTTCCATAAAACTGATGGAATTATCAACACTGCTTTTAGAGCTTAGGACATTGAAGCTGGTTGTGTTAATTCTCCATTTGTGGTGTCATTAAACCGTGACAGAAGAATAACATTGTGGAAAATGGGATGGACAACATTTATGTCTGTTTCATATATCAGTCTGTGGAGCATTACATTTTCCTCATTGGCTCACACATGTCAAATGCTTCAGTCTCATTTTTCGTGTCTTCGGTTAGAGCCTGAGCGACGTTACAGTCATGCTTCATGTTCTTCATGATTTATTCACTCGGTCTGTTTCCATCGCACATGTTGTATTTTGTTTTCAGCAATTTAATGACTTGGACTGCATTTCTTAGTCATTATTTTTATGTCTGCACATATTCACATCCATATTTCTTTTATAGTAGAAACCTCCAGTTTAATTGATGAGGCCTTAAGTTATTTTCACCAGCTGCAAAGGGCTTTTTGCATTTTACTGCAGCATTTGCTGTAGCACGTAGGTTTGATATCACTGTATGCTCCTGGAGGAATTCAGTCTCAAGTGTGCATGAGAGAAGAGAGGATTTAAAAGGCTAATCATTAAAGTGTTGGAGGTGACCAGGCAACACTATAAAGACACAACAGGTACTCCACATGTGACAGATTTCTGTGGCTCTGTCCCTGTCAGAACACATCAGCATTCGGTTTCTGTGAGTGTGAGCGGAGGCAGCAGGCATCAAACTAAAGAAGAAATGCAGGGGAGCAGGGACGGCAGTGCCTCTACTCCGGTTTTCCCCCCTTCCTGTGAGATTCAAAGTTCCTGCCGTGAGATCACAGAGCTATGAGGAAGCTTGCTGCTGAAGCTCCTGTCAATGCAACCACAGGCAGCTCTTTCAGGGCTACGCCCACTTATCTTCTCACTGTGGAGATGTATCACTTAGATTTGGTCCACCACACAAACTGTCACTGTAAACACACACACACACACACACACACACACACTCTCTCACACACACAGACACACCTGACTGTGTCTATACAGGAATACATGCTGACATACATAAGAGCTAACACTGACGAGAGCTGACATTGTCAAGAGTGACTTATAAAAGGATTTTTTCTCACTATATGCACAAGGTTACTGTCAACACAATTCCCAGTGCTTTATACATGTGGAAGACATTCAGTCGACTTTCCTGCCAGTTTGTTCCCTCAAATTGTCCATTTCCTGTGAACTGTCTCACCAGTAAAATGATCTGAAAGGCATGACACATGGTTCAGCACTACGGTTAAACATTAAAACCTTTTAAGCGTTTTCAGATTGTCATCAAGTTGTAGAGGGTTTTCATTTTTATTTGGTTCGCTAGATAGAAAATATGGTGTTCAGATTATCAGGACTTGACAGTTAATCACAGATTATCACAGTTAATCCTAGATAATTCCCATGGATAGATAATAAATATTATTAACTGTTTTTCTACAATTACATGGACTTTTTCATATTTTTCAGTTTACAAGTGTGTAAGCACGTCCTTTAATAATGGTAAGTACAGATGTTAAGGTGGAGGCAGTGAGCTGTCTCAATGATCATCATTGGAGAAAATAAAAAAGACAAAACCAATGAATTGTCCCAACATTAGTTAGGAAACTGCAGTTCAGTCATTTGATAATGATGTTCTAGTTTAATCCAGATGACTAATTTGATCATATTAAATTTTAACTGCGAGAAAGAGTCAGTTTTGCCTAGAAACACATTATGATCACAGTCTTTGGCCATAACAATTTGTGTAATAATAATACATAATAACTCCATCAGTTTTTCTGTAATTCTATAATTGTAATATTAAATGTTTAGTCACTGTTTCCTAATGCAGTGGGTGTATGGGTGTGTTCATTTATAGCAATAGAATATGGCAGAACAAAATCTCACCAACATACTCTCGCTCCCAGAATTCCCTGCTCTCCAATTTATCTTTCTGATTCTTTGCAGTTGTTGAGATGTGATACAGTGCATGCCTGTGTGTGTTGTGAAGACCCTCATGGGTCGTCTGGGATCTATTTTGATGTGAAAACCACAGACATGAACTCTTTTCACTGCTATCTGTTCCCTTAAGGCTCAGAAACACTTACTAAAAACCTGGCCAAAAGAACAGGGAGTAAACACTTAACACACACTCACACACACACACAGAGTAATACAGCATACACTCTGTCAGACACATGTTGGATTGATTAGCATTTTTGAGGCCGCAGAGAAAATAACTTTGAGAGCACAAGGTTTATGAGAGGCATTTTTTATTCTCCAGAATCATCGTACAAACGAAATCAGCCCCCATGTTTGGCTTAAACATCAGTATTTCTTTGACGTTTTTTTTATTTTCTGTCTATTAAAGCCCCCTGAGGACAGTAGTAGTGTTTTGCCAGAATGAAGACTGCATTTCCCATGAGCTCTCGCGCGTATTGTTGTAAAGATGCTTGTCTGGCTCGCTGCCATCTCCGGGCTGAGTGCCGTAAATCGTTTCGTCTGTTGGACCGACCCGACCACTGCCTCCCGAAGGTAAAGAGTTACACTGTTTAGAAATATCTTATCTTCCCACTGATGGCCTCATTTGCTGTTGTAGGTCATACAGACACATCAGCAGAAACCAGAGACTTTTGCATATCCAGTTAAAAGTTCTTTGGAAGGGCTTTAAGGCTGATGTTATGTATGAAGTTGGAGATGTATGATGACAGAGAGTGGTTGCAGTTTCCCTTTTGGTGATTGATCTACTCGTAGATCCATGATGTGACATTTGGAGACTGAAAAGTTTTACTGTCTATGGAATGGAAAGAAATGGCTTTCTTTTTCAGAGTTATGATCCACTGTGATATTTTGAGTTGTGATCGCAAATTGTGCAATCCTGTGTTAGAGAGGGCGAGGGGCTGAAGTTACCCTCAGAGTCGGTATAGTAAGAGAGCATCGATGGGTTTGCTGGACCATCTGTGGAATTTGCTTCGTACTTTTTGCTAAAGAGTGAGGTGGACTGGGAGCCATTGAGGAATCCTAGCGCTGTACTATACTGTAATTTTGAATGCTAAGGAGAGATGAGCTGAGTAACATATGGGACATGGGGAAGACAGCTATGGTTACTGGCTTCTCATTTCGCATTTGGTCCATGAAGAGCAGTCTCACGGACACGGATAAGTTGTCAGCTGGATTGGATACCATGGTCTTAAGTGTTGGCGCTGGTCTTCTTGAACGGGGAACTGAACGTTTGGTTTGGCATTATTGAGCTTGTCAGTAGAGGCGTGGGCCTGCTCCGGAAACACCAGTATAAACTGTTCAACCTAAAACAATCCAGATTTGTAATTGTAAGACTGGACATCATTAAGCCCCAGAAACCCTTTAGTCTCACTGTAGGGCTCCAGAGGGGTTTTAGGAACAGGGGCATTTAATTACTGAAGCGTGAGCTCTGCTAGTCTCCGTGGTTTACTAAAATGTCAACACAGAACAATGGCAGCTTTACAGAATGGTATTAACTGCCCAAGAAAATTTGGCTTTGAGTGTTACCACTGATATGCTCCTGCTATTAAGAAAATCATTTGACTTTCAACTGAATTTCTAGCAAGTTTTTAACATCTTTGATCTTCATTATATGAAAAAAAACGTAAAACTAAATTTTGGACTCATGTAGCTAAGTGAGTCCCAGCAGACACCCCTGATTAACAGCTGTGCCCTCACTACATTTTAATGAGCTGTAAAACCTCCACTACATTATTAACACCAGATTTGTCAGCAAACAGAGGGAGAAAACACTGGTATGGGTGAACGTTAATAAGAGTCATGTTATCAAGGTGAAGTAAGAGCTGTGTGTGTGGTTATGAGCGTGTTTCTTTGTGTTTCATATTTCAGTGTGCGACTCCTCGTAGGGATTTAGAGAGAGGGTCCAACTTTACAGTGTCTGTGTGAGAGAGAGAGTGTGTGTTCCCAGAAGGACTGCTGTTCTTTTTGACACAAACACACACACACACACTTGCTCGCTTGCTCTCTCTCGTTCTGCCTTGCTAATGAAAACCCTATGATTAATGATCAATTAATTAACAGGATCCAAATAGGAATGTTCTAGATGTTGTTAAACAAAGTAGCTGACTTTTTTAATTGGCTGAACTCAGAGTCCACATAAGCAATTAATCAACCGCACACACACACACAAACACATACACTTAACTGAAGCCAGACAAGTTTTCTGTTAGAAGCAGACTTTCTCCAAACAACAGACAACAGAGGCCTGACGCAGCTCTGATAGTGTAAAAGCAGAATCAGTTGGTTTACATTAACTGGTGGTGATGTGGTGATACTCTAGTCGATCCTAGATCGATTTAAATATGGGTGAAATATTTCTGGAGACGATCTGAAGAAAAAACAATTGACTAGATTTAGTCTGTAATTTTTTTTTTTAAAACAGCTTGTGGAGTAATAGCTTTTTGTTATTTCTAATATTGCTAATGTCAGTGTTACATCCCTTGCATCCAAGATTACATATAAACACGACCTGGCCCTGGGGTCTATACAGCAAGAACAACTTTATATGCTGCTTGACTTTAATTGGATGTATGGGCAACATCAGATACTGTATATACTGTGTAAGAGACCAGCAGAGCCTATAGTTCATGAAACACTGTCATCAGACGCACACATCACATGCAGTCATTTCTCTCGACAAACATCAACTAGTTCAAGGCTTTGAAAAGGAAACCTCAAGATGAGTGCTCCATGATAATACTGCGAGGCACGAACAGCTCCTCTACAGTACGTCTTCCTCTCCATCTCTCTCCCCCTTGCATAACCAGTTAATTTACGGTTGACGTTACACAGCTCCTCATGATTCTGGAAAGTGAAAATGAAGTGGAAAAGAGGTGGAGAGGAGAGGGAGCATTGTTTCTGATCTATTCCCTGTGTCGGCCCACCTTTCTCTCTCTCTTTTAAAAGTCGGTCATCATGTGGCTTAAAAGGAAATTTTGAACCTTTGATGTGAGGAAACAAAAGAGTGACTTTGTTCTGAAGACAACCTTTCATGTCCCTGAAATTAACAAGATGTGGAGAGAGCGAAAGATAGACGGAGAGACAGCAAAGGAAGGGGAATGGTGGGAGAGGAAAGACTGAGAGGAGGGGGAAAGAGAGAGAGAGAGAGGTCCTGCCAGAGTTGTGTTTTGCCAATTAGCGTACAACTTCCTGCCTTGTTGACTTAAAAGCTTTGCTAACTCTTCAATGCAAGAAGATTTTGAAAAATTAAGTGACAATGGCTGAAATTAGTAACAGAGTTCTCTTTTCATCATTCTCTCCCAGTACCCGAAAGCCTTTGTCCAACCTGAGGGTATTTGATTTGCAGTCCATCAAAGAGCTGCAGAAGTGACTTCTTTTTGTATCCAGCTGTGAACTTAGCATACCTTGATTGGAAAAAAAAAACAATGGGAATTTTAAAAGTGCTTTTGGATTATCATAGAAAACAAGCTAAAAAGTCTGATGTTAAATCTTTTAGCATTTACCTCTCTACAAAGTCCTCTCCTCCTGTGAAGTCAGACTTGTGAGTAGATCGGTTTTGATCCATGACAACCTCCTTTCTTGACATGCAAAAACATATTTGTGTTTTGCAAACAGTATATTTTATAGGTCCTCCTGACTTTTCCCCAGATGACCTTTTTATAGTGACATTTACAGACAGTTGTTGTCCCCAGAGGATGATTGGTAAAAAGATTGCTCAGGTCATTGCTCCAGCATTTCCTCCAGTGCCATCAGCAGGTCAGCATTTTGATTCAGGTTTTTTGGAGGGGTCAACTACAAGCTGATAACTTTGATGGACACTGACGGGTCAAGCTGTCTTTAAGATTGTTACCAGTTGCATCCAAAATCAGTGATCAAACAAGAGCAGCAACCATCAATTCATCAGTTTAATCAGTTAAAGCAGGATTTGACTGTTTGAGCGAATATTTCAAAATACTGAACTGACTTTATGGCTATTTTAATAAATACATAAATCGTACTGATGCTCTGCTGTGACTAAGATGCAAGCATGACTGCGGGCTCTTTGTCTTGTTATTTTGTTTTTTGACAACATTTCACAAGAGACATTTTGATTTGATAATAGCCAGCCTTCGGGGGGGGGAAGCAGTAAATCCACTGCGGTATTTCTTGAATAACTTTAATAATTCACTGAGCAAAGATATACAGTATTTACTGTTGCCTTCTTTTCTATATCCCTACACTTCTTTTATTACCGATAAATTCCAGCGGTTGTGAATTTTGTTTTTCAGGCACAAGGTAACTCCTGATGAGGTGTGAAAGTGAAGTCCTCTTTGGTTGGTGAGACTCTTCTCTAAGCAGAGTCAGGTAGTTTTACTGCAAAGTGTTTGGTAAAATCCTCCTGCGCATCAATAAATGACTTCTGTGCTCAATGATCTGATATGAAAATAAAAATATGAAAATATATTGGCGATCTGTAGTCATCTCCATCAGATCAGACACGACAGACATTGATTGGCTGCCATCTAATCCTCCATAAAATGCCAATGTCAACCCGATAGCCTAAATGGGGTAAACACAACATTTATGATGCCACCGACTGATATAAACACTTTCTCCACATCAGGTTTGTCAAGTTTAAAGTTATAAAAATTGACAACATTTTCAATAAAACCAGTTTTTACTGGGTCTCTGGAAGTATTTTATGAACTGCAACATGATTTCATAAAAAAACACTTCAATTTTCTGTCTGAAAACTTATTAAAAACAAAGCTATTCCCAGAGTTAACTGTCAACTATGTGACAAATACACAGACTCAAACACATTTTGATTCCCTCATGTTGTAGAAAAAAAAAACTAATTAGAATTCCTCTGTCTTTACTTCTTAATCACCTTTTCTCATTTCATTCATCAATTGCTGCACAGTGGCAGTTATTATCAGCTCTATTTATGAACATGAGTGTTGCTGTTGTCACATTTTCTTTCATAGAACTACAGCAACCACTTGATTTCAGCAATATCCTCGCCAATTAATTGTTTGCGTGTCAGGCTGTGAGAGGAAATGAAAGGCTGGTTTTTATTATGTGCGAGTGGCCTCCAGATAGATTAACGTGGAAGTAATTTCGGCGGACATCTTCCTGTCTGTCATGTCCTTATTCTTTTCATCTTCTTTTGATATCTTTCTCTTAATTCTCAGTTTCTCCGCCCCTCTTCTGGTGTCTGGCATGTAGCAATAGCGTCACGTGTTGTTAGGTGTCAGTCGCACTATTTCCTCCCACTGTACTCCAAACACACTGTCACACACGGACGCGCACACATTCACAAATGCACAGCCGCACACGGACAGACACCTTTATAATTGCATATCATCTTTGTGACATATCCATAATTACCTTGTTCAACATGATCTCACTGTTGCTTTATTGGCTACATCATAAACACACATGTGCTCTCTGACAGTATGACAAATGTGTGTGTGGGTGTGTGTGTGTGTGGGGGGGGGGGGAGGGGGGCAGTGGTGCGATAGAGTGACATTGACACAAGGACACGACAAGTAGATGATTTATCACAGTTGCCTTATTTTTCTGCTTAGATGTTCATTTCACAGTTAATTTTCCTTGCAAATCAAAAAACCATGAGAGAAAATGGGCTGTGATTCCCAGTGAAGCAAAGCAAACACATAAAACAAACACACAACCTCTAAAACGCTGTGTCAAAGCTTTGTGTGAGACCAAAGGATGAGCTATGATGAAGGTAGAAGGAACACAGAAATGACTTTGGGCACAAAACAACATTTTTATATTAATCTTTTATGTAATAAAAAAAATCTGAAATCTCAAATAAAGCCATGGTGATACAGATGCCTGAGGTAATAATTCTTCTCTCAGGTGTGTATTTTGCACAATATTTCCTGTCACACCTATTTATTATTAGCTATTTAAAAAGAAAACATGAAACAGGAATTTTGTGGTGTTTTGAAAGACACCACATCACTTTCCAAATTATTTGGTTGTTACAGATTATTTTCTGATGTTGGAATAAAATAACAAAAGTTTTAGCAAATGCATAAATCAAACATAACTGTAACAGACTGTCTCTGTCCTTAAAAACCTTTATGGATGAGTCATATTATATTCTAGCGGTAGTGGTAACTAGTGGTAACCTCTGAGGTGGAAAATGAGGCCAGTGCTGAACCACCAAAGACTTGGCACTACCAAACTAAGCCAGTCCCCATAGACTGCTATGGAATTTAGTTAGAGTCAGAGTTTCTGAGGCTAATTTCCTCTGTGACAACTGTATGATTTTGATTTTTTTTTTTTTTTTTTTAACATAACTCACTTGGTAATATTTTATTAAAGTTTAGCTACAATTGGCAAGAAGACGACAGCAGACTATTTTCAGTTTCTAAGTAGCTTTTCAGAAACCTATGGGTGACATAACTGAAGCAATGTCCATCTGTCGTCTAAAGAATTTCTCTTAGCCCATGTTATATCACTTAAAGGGACAGTGTGTAACTTATTTGGCTTTTTATTAGCCATAATCAAATATATATAATAAATAATAAACAGACCACTCCAGTTCGACTGTACGTTCTGGTTCTGTGCAGACCAGGCCTGAGTGTCTTTAGCCATCCTCAAAGAAGTGGGTCATAACCATCATGCTTCCATTTGTTGTGACACCTATTTGTCTGTGATAAAACATACTGTTATCAGTAAGCTTAATTATTTCCTTCACTTCTCATAGGCACTGTGCTGCTTGGCTCGAATGGGCTGATTATTTCTTTTAAATCCTTCCTCCTCAGTGATGTTTACCTGTTTCATATCCTATTCAACAATTCTGATCATGCTGTCACTAAGGGCTCTTTTCTTTTTCTCTCTGAGTGGGGGCCGCTGATCCAGATTATGTGGATGAACCTGATGCACAATATGTCCTCCTACTTCAGACAGTAAGAACAATGCACCTACCCAGCAGTGGATTTAAAAAGGACCATTTATGGCCATTCTCACTGTTCACTATTTAATTTTCCGTGTCTGCTAGAATAGATTTCCACACTTCAGTGTTCCAAGAAGACATTATTTTTCTAACATTAAGCTATGTCTCTATTAGAGATCAGGGCTCTTTAAGGACCCTTCAATTCTAATATTTCGTGAAGGACCTTCTTCCCATCTTGATTCCTTCCTGTGTGCAGTTAAAACAAATGCTTGACCCTGTTCAGACCTGGTATCAACCTGTGTCTTCAGTGATCAGATCTAGGGATGGGTACCTTTCACATTTAAACCAATACGGTACCAATACCCGATTCCTGGAACTGGTACCGATATGCAACGGCACCTGTTTTCGTTACTTTTTTATGTGTATGTGTGGTAATTGAAGTTATTTTGTTAATAAAAAAAGGAGTAAATTTTCTGAATTTTGAATATTTTTTGTGATGGGTCGGTGTAGACAAGCAAAGTCGGAACTTAAGAAACTTAAGTGTGTGCAAGGAGCGGAGGGGCTGTTCACATATAGTAGACTTCTCAACGGGCCTGAAAATTAAAACCCAACTCGTTGGTGTTGTATTCACCAGCATTAATTCTCAGCTTGAACCCGGCCAAAAAGGCCCGAGGCCCGACCCGATCCGAGTCTTTCATATATATTTTCAGCCCAAACAAGTGCGTCTGGTAAGATTGGTTGGGTCGGCCCATTGAGACAGCTCTGTTGTCAGTGTGTTTGAGAGATAGAGACATGACAAGGAGGGACAATACTTCCTGTATCCCACTGACACGAGGGTGCGTTCAGGTACCGAAATGTGGTACCGTTTGATTTTACATGAATCGATGCTCAGGATTACTGTCAGAATTCGGTCGGTACCAATAAATAAAAGTGCTGAATTCGGTGGTCATCCATGATCACATCACAGTGCTCAGCTGTAAGTGCATCCGTTCACACCTGGCTTCATCTGGTGATCCATATACCTTCACATGTAGCGCTATTGATCTTTTGTGGGTCACGGTCTGAACCTGCTTCGCTTAATAACGCACATACCCAGGTCTGTAGGTACAGTAACCTCTCAATGAGGTTTTGTGTGTGAGTGAGAAAGAAACAAGGAAAGAGAGAGATTAAGCAACAGAGAGAGAGAGACAGGGAGCAAGTGGGGCACAGAGTGAGTTAATGCCCTCCTGCAGCTCTTACAATGATTTTTTTTTCTTTGTGTGTTGTGGGAGCGTGTCAAGCTCCCAGTGCAGGTTGCAGGTAGGCAGCGCTGAGGAACATATTGACATCAATAATTCTAGAAAGTAATGGGAGACCCCCGACAGGGTGTTTTATTAAAGTATCAGAAAAGTGGTTTTTGCGCTGACAAATTATTCACTTTGCCTTGTGTTCTTATTCTTTCTTCTCTGCAGACCATAAACATGCACAAAAAGGTATATAACAGTAAGAGTGAAGGAAAACTTCTCAATAGGTTGCCTTTCAAAAGTCAGCCATCTGAATATAGACATCATGTCCTTTGCCACTCGAATGGGTGGACTGGGAAAGAGTCGGGCCGTTGTACACCTGATGAACTCTGTGACTCTGAGGTGATCGGGAGGCATCACCAAGAAATACGTCATGTGAAGTCCTTAGCCCTCCTTTCTTTATTATCTCCAATGTCATTGCATTGTGTGGCTAAACTGGGTCAATCAACTGTTCCTATAGAACGGTAAATAGAAAGATATTGTGAGAGAACGCAGAAATAAATCGACTATGGCTCCTTTACAGATTGAATATATTTTCCCTCATTTGAGCTGTTGAATGAATTTTGCTCACGAGTGTCTAGTCTATCTACTAATGATGTGCACATCTTACGGGGTAATGGTTATCCACCTCCCCAGTCAACTGTCAGCTCGCTTTCACTCTCCCCCCAGCCTGTGGCCGCCTTAGAGAGATGTGCCACTTCGAGGGTCCGTCTATATGAAGACGTATGAGGTTTCTTTCCTGGGACTTTAAGTGGCTGTTTCTGTATGAAGACAAGGGAGATAAATCATCTGTGCTCTGGCTCTTTGTGACAAGGCCAATGCAAAGTGTGCAGCGTGGTGAAGTCAGCTGGTGTGATTACTGATGCCGTTCTGCCTGTGACGCCGTTAGGTTAGATAAAAAGACATGCGAAGTCCGCCCAGCGGTGACGTGAATAATGGTTTCTACGCTGCACGGAAATCCAAAGTGACCTCATCTCCGAGGAAGAACAAATCAACCGGAGGAGGAACATCCTTGTCCACCTGTCCGGGATCATAGATTACTGTGGTGAAATATTGCATGTGCGGGCACATGGTTTAATCCCACTAACATAACACAGAGCAAAGGAGCTACTGTTTCATCTATTTCAAAATATATGGTAATAATTAAAGCTGCTGCTCCTATCAGTTATAAACGATAAATCACTGTCAAAAGTTCACTTTGATTCCCGAGGATAACTAAAGTAAACAAAGGATCCATCGTCGCCGTGATTTATGGCCTCTGTTTCACACCAGTGCCGGTGTTTCTCAAACACTTTTTTAACCTCAAAAGTTAAATTAATTTCCCGCACTTCCCTGAACTACATATCCTGTGTTATTATATTAATTTCCATCCCTGACTGAGAATCCAATGCACCGAAGTCAGTTATCTGACCTTCAACCAATCCTGGTAGAGAATAGGATTAACTGACCCTTAGAGAGCTGCAGGAATAAGTCCCTAAACCTGGAGATTTGTTAATGTTTAGCTCTTAAAGTAAAGTTTAAAGATGTTTTGAATGTTTGGGTTTTTTTTTTAGATTGGGTGACTTAAATAAGACCTGTTTATGTCAGCTTAACAGCTTATTTTACAATATAAACATAGGCAGCCTTACCTATGTTCCAAGGGGGCCCCCAGCTGGTTGCCATAAAGTAAAAGACATAAACTCATCACCTAGGTTTCACCTGAATAGTCACACACGCACATACACCCACCAGACACAAGAAACAGCTCTGTCCATGGTGCGGTCACACACTCGACCCCTGAACGTGTTCTACAGTCATGTCACACAGCGATGGGACTCATTGCTCCTAATTAATAATCCTGCAGAAAATATCATTACAAACGAATGCTTACCCTTGAAAACTGCCCACAAACCATCCATAGAACCCTCGGCCTCCTTATTCCTACACTCTTACTTTACTCTTTCTACGTTTCTATGTGTTTTTTTCATCTGCTTTCCTCCTTTCCTCCTTATTTGCGAACGAAACTTACTGGTCGCATCATTGCATAACCTGATGATTGACATCTGTTAATCACTTTTCCTCCTTTAAAAATAGCATCCAAAACAGGCGATCTATGAGTATAGACCCTAACTTCTCAGAGAAATAAATCACAGACAGAGCACAATTAAAATGTGATATCACTCACAGTCTATTTACTTTTGTTGCCAATTTAAATTCAGAGGATTGTTAAAGCCTTTGATTGTGTTAAGCTGCCTGTTCATGGCTGAAAATTTACATAATGATTTTGCTTTTGATGAAAACCAACTTTAGTCCTGTTTTTTTTTTTTCTGCTGAGCCCTGGTTTCTTGTCCTGATAGTGATTGTAACACTTAATCGCAATGTGTTGTTTTACATGGGTATGTGCGTCCCTGGGACATATAGTGCATTTACTGGGTCCTTTCAGGTTTTAACGCATCAGGGACGCATGGGCACATAGCTGGCAAACATAATTATGTTTAACGGGGCAGGGCCTCATATGGAGTATTGAAACGGGCCCCCAGCTGCCTAAGGCCACCACTGAATATAAAATACCCTTAAATGCCCAGTCATGGTTTCATTAAGTGTGTAAATGAAACTACACCAGCAGTGGTGATAGTCAGCTGTTCCTTTGACCCTGAGTTTATTTTCTGCAGTCATCCGAGGCCCATGTAAAAATCCCTTGAGTTTTTTGTTGAGGGAACCAGAATGTTATTGTAACATCCAGGTCAGCTGACAAAGTGACATCCTTTCTGCAGCGCTCTGTTTGGATAAACCTCTGATGTGGGTGGGACAGGCCTCATTATGTTTGTCTCCGTGGGAGTCTGTTTTTTTTTTGTTTGTTTGTTTGTTTGTTTGTTGTTGAGTGTTGACATTTGGTTTGGGCAATTATTTATAGCCCTGTGAATCTCCTGCTTTGAGAGACTGTAAAAGCTTCAGTTTAATTAGTTGAATTATTTTTTCTTCCTGCTTCATGTGATTAAGTAGGCAATTGTCCAGCAAAA
>OMNW01010285.1:74478-95094 GCA_900303245.1 Selene dorsalis
CTTACTGACACATTTTGTTCACCAGACGTAGGGATTCATGAATTCAAAGTGTAATCCCAATTTCTCTGATTTCACTCACATCATTTGAAAGTGAAGAATGAATGTGTTTGTACAATTCTTTTTCTTCTTCCAGATTAAATGCTGCAGTGGATGCTGTGACACTTAATTAATTCATCTTGTTTAAGACACTTTGTTACCCAAATTTTCAAAAACAGGACCCCCAGCTGATGACTGTCAATTTGCATTTGAACAGGCAATTTGATGCTTAAACCAGACAAAGAGAGTTTTTTGTAATTCTAATACAATCAGCTCCTGTTTAGAGTTGCTGATCATTCCAGTCTGATCATCACCAGGGACCACAAACATGAATGACTGATCTGTATTGTATAACATATTGACAAAGGTTGAGACCTTCTCCGCCACACACATACACACACACACACACACACAGAGTAAACTATTGCTGCAGCCTTTCCTGTGTCATAAAATAGCAGCTTTGCACGCAGTTAGTCATTTTGGTTTTTACCAGTGTGTGATGCCAGTTTGTCGACCTGCTGTGCCAACTTAAAGGCTTAAGATGCACAACCTTAAAGCCAACTCACTATGAACTCATGAAACCACAGTTTTTAAATCCTTTAGGGATTCATTTATGACTCCCTGGAACTAAACTCACATTTTAATAATCCTCCATTATTATACACAGAAAAGGCCTGTTCCATGTTGCAAGTTTGCTCAGACTTAACATCATTTTTACATTATCCTGGGTGGCTTTACATGTACATGAGGGGGTTAAGGGTTGAAAGAGCTTTGAAGCTCAGAAATGCTAAAAGTGTCGCACACAGAACAATCCAATTCTCAATCAGACGCCACAGAGTTCAGTCAATAAAACACATTGGAGAAGGACAACAGGTCAGTATTTGCATTTACTCAACAAATCATGGACAACGTGAGCACACAGCACTTTTGACTCCTGCTGTCGCTGTTCAAAGAAATAATGGGATTAGACAGAGTAAAAATCAGTGAAAACAAAACTTACATGTGCTGTTTTTTTTCCTGACAGAGCAAATCTATGTATTTGTGAGATATGTAGGATGATTATTTGCTACAAGATGTAGAAAATTTAAGCTTGAAGGTCAAGTTTGGCTGACTTGACATATTTCTTATGTTTACAGTGCTTTGTGTTTCACATGCAACTAAAGTTGTCAACGACTCCCAAGAAATAGAGAAAAAAAAAAAAGAAACAGAGGATTAACTCACAAGGTTGTTATGGACATCAACAGATATATAATTCTAACCCAATGATTCTATATTGGATTTATAATCCATCCTACCAGGAAGTAAAGAAGGGAATCCATCTTCTGAAGTTACAATCTGCTACAAAGTCTTTAATGGACTCATCATCCAGTTAACTGGACTCTCTCCAGCTGCTCCACTGGAATCTGTTCTTGGCTGGATGCTGGACTGTCCCCAAGCTATTTGCCAAAACCTCATTTCTGGGCGGCTCGAACCTTTGCACCTCTCAACAGATAAACCCAAATGTTTGTGAAAAGTCCGACAAAGGTTCGAGACAGAGCCGCTAATTTTAGTAATTGAAGCCCTGCTGTGTCAGCCTGCTGCTTAAGAAGGCAGAAACTACAGGGAGTCTCTGCTGATTGGTTAATCTGCACCACAGTATGCCACCTGATTGGTTCCCTTGTAAGCACAGATTGCGGAAATGTTTGAATTAAAAATAACAGAAACTACTCTGTAGAAAAGAATGTAAAATAATGTTACATGCATGTAAAAGGTTAGATTATAAACACAGCAGTAGTTGTTTAGTAGCATGGATTTATTTTCCTGCAGCTAAAACATTAAAGGATCGATCACCTGTTATTTATATCTGTTTCAGATGTTGAACGGGTCTTAAACACAGACTTTTGAGAAATAATATGCAACATTCACCTCTATTTAGCCCTATTTGATTACCCAATTTTGCTCTCTCGACGGATTTGCTTCCTTCTCTCCAGAAAGCAATGGGAGTGGTTTTCCCCCTCGGCCCCTCCTCGGCTTCTTATTGACGTCGATAAGAAGCCCAGTCAGAAATCGCGTTTTTTTCCCCTCCTGGTGAATTCATAGTGGAGGAGGCGAGAGTGAAGTTCTTTGCCCGCAAAACATGTCAGCTATTATCAGCGACAGAGAAGATTGAGGTATACGTGCAATAACCTGAAAAAAATGGATTTTCAGGTGATGGATCCTTTAAACAGAAACATATTTTATGCCTCACATGTGCAACAATGATGATGATTAAAAAACAACAACAAAAAACACAATGGTCTCATCATTATGCATATTTTGAGAAAATAAAAGCAGCGGCATACAGCTACACATGTGCCGTCAGTAGTGGGCGCTCAACAGTACACATACCCACCTTAATGATCACTTTAAGCTTTGAAAACGTAAAGACTGCTCATTAATTCATCTGTGTTGACAGCACATCAGCATGACATCTGCAGACAGCTGCTAGCTAGTGTTAGCTCCCCGACAGCGGCAGACATTAAAAAAAGAACCCACACTCTGTTGAGTTGACTTCACGTCTCGTAGACAGACATGATGTCTCAGATCAGTGAGTCTTTTTTTCAGTCTACCCCTCTTAGATGCTATCTGTGAATTTGTTATTTCAGATAATCAGCGCTCCATCCTGATTCACAGCAGTCATTTAACCTGCAGCAGGTCCATAATGGCTAATTACTATCTAACAGTTATGGGATGTTCTTGACTGAAGGCAACTCATAGAGCAGCTAGTACCTGTCTGTCTTACTTTTTAGTGTAAAATACCTTTTCAGCATCGGTTTGGCTTGCGTGGAACCAAACCAGAACTAAAAGGAATACAACAGATGACTACAGCTTCTAAATACACAACAATAGACCTTTGTAGTAATATATGTATAAATTAGCATTGTTTGCAAACAAGTTAACAGCTGAAAGAGTGGTGAGATGTTTTGACATAATGTGTTCATGACTTGCTGTCACTTCCCCAAAAACTGTTACTGTAGGATTAAAAACTTGAAGCATACTTTCTTTGGATCAAAGAGAAAGAAATTTTTCAAAAACCATAATCAACCATCTCTATTTGTGAGGTCAGCATCTTGGTACAAGACAGTTTCAGTTCCAGTTGCAGTATTTTGATGTTTCTTCTGCTGTATAGTTTTGAAATTATTCTGTATTTTCACTGTGTACTGTGACACAGTTGTGACTTCACCTGTCTTTATTCAGCACACTGTCCTCTTTTTCTCCCTCACATAATCACTCTCCCTCTTTAATAACCCATAACCAACCGATGTCCTTTTTTTTTTCTTTAACACATCACTTTTCCTCCTGCACCATAAAACACTCTTTAACCAGGCAGTAATTGCCCTCTTTTCAGCTGCCTCCTTTGCTTCCATCAGAAAATGAAAAAAGAAACATGAATACTTGGGGAGGGTCAGCTTTCTAGTAACACAATGGACTATGTTAAATTTAAACTCCTTCATATGAGGATCTGTTGATAACTATATATGGAATTTGGTGAATCTGTGGAAATAACTACAGTGTGCACAGGAGATAGGATGAAGCACAAAGCCAAGATATCCTCTGAAACCTCCCTAAAACAGTCTCTATGTTGCAGCACCCTGCCTCATTTGAGCTGGGTGGCCTTTGATCGCAAAGCCATAAACATGCCACAGTACATCCTGAGGTCTCCACTCCCACCCATACTGCACATTTCAATCTAGTGACCCAGCTCACCTCAAGCTGAGTCTGGGTGCTCCCTTGCCAGCTGCTGGATGACACAGCATTATTGAAGCAGCAGAATATAGACCAGGGCGATTTTTCATAAACACAACAAAAAGTTATGCTCAGTTATGCTTCAGTTGACTGAGTAAGTTTTATCTGATTTTTGCATATTGTATGTTTCATTTTCATTTGGAACGTGCTGTGATCTTGATGACAGAGAATTCCCTCTAATCTTCGCCTACATGAATAAGAAAGACTAAATTGAATTAAATATCCCTCACACACACACACACACACACGCACACATGTAGACAAAACACATAACAGCCTTCCAACATGCCCTCCGATCACGAGCCTTCTGTCATTTTAGTTTCTCTTGTTTTCTGCTCTTTTTTCCCCATCTCTCACCCACATGGCTGCAGGTTGTGAATTAATGAGCGGGGTTGAAAAACACAAGAGGAGGGAAACAGAACGAGGGAAAGCTGCAGGGGAGGAAGGCGAAAGGGGGAAGAGAGCAGGGAGATGAGAAGACGGAGGGTGTGAGTCAAGACTTTATGATGTACTGTAGACGGGTTCAGGGCATTTGATGGAAATGGCACCAGCCACGAAGCAGAGCTGCAGAGCTAACATGGTGCCACTGGAAACCTTTGAGAGAAATATGGCCGACTATTATGGCTAACAGGCTATACCTGCAGGAGGAGCTGGAACATGGTTGAGCAGGGAGCACTTCATTTCAGGAAAATGGCCGTTGAAGGCCTTTACCTTCATAAAATATATTGACCAGCAGGGGTGCAGCTTTCACTTCAGTTTTAGGAGGAACAGGTTGTTTATGTTGCTTCCAGACTACAGCAGGGCTGACTCCCCACAAATAACAATCATGGCATAATCACAACAATATATATTTTCTGTAGTAAAATAAGGTAACTCTTGCAGGCCTTAAATGAAAGTTGCTCTAGTGTGGAGAGCTTTATTACCCATAATTCCTTACTTTTAGGGAGTTCATTGAGCTGGAGACAGTTTAAAATTTCAGTCTGGAAACACAAAGGCCTTGTCCAGTGTGTTGTTAACTTTTATATAACTGAGTACTTTTTCAACAACATCCTTGGTCATGTTCAGATCTTCCTTAAAAATGAGCTTAAATCAATTTTTTGAGTCAATTCATTTTATACTTTCTCATAAGGCTGTCACTATAGATTATTTTATATATATTTTTTTCAATTTATTGAGGAGAAAATGTCCCATCACAAGCCTAAAGAGAGGTCAAATGTCTGACTTATGACTAATAATTACAGCTCTACATTATTAGATCCATTGGTCTTAAGCCAAAGAGATGGCAGTGTTGATTTCAGTGGTAGTTTTAAAATTGTCCCTCAGAGAAAACTTAAGCAGAAGTAGCAGAACTATTATAACTACTGCTTAAATGAATGTTTTGAATTTGTGAAGGGAAAATGTTCAAGCAAATGCCGGGTGTTAAGTTGATTTTTAAAGCCAGCGCTCAAGGGGGTCCGACTTGTAAAGTTCTGTGTAGATTCACTATTCAAACTCTGCCAAATATAAGTTCTGTAATATATATTCAGATTAATAAAGTCAAGTCTGTGTTAATAGTTATTTTGTATAAGGCTAAATCACTGTAGAACTGGGTGCACATGCACAAACCTCGTTTCAGCCTCAACACTTTGACGTATGAGGATGTAGTGGTGCCCTTTATCAACCTTTCCTGTGTCCATACATCTACCTGCTGCACCATTTGTTAAACCTGCCAAGTGGAAATAAAAGCCAAGAGGAAATGCTGTTTTAATGACTGTACATTGAAAAGAGTCTCTATGTCAGGCTGTCGCAACAGCACCCATATCATTGATTGATCATAATTACTGTGACTGAACCTAAAGAGTCATTAATAAAAAGCAGAAAAATAATCAGGGATTGAAGCACTTTTCATACATGAACTCCTAACAGTATCTGGAGAATTGTTCACAGTTGGTCTGTCAAAATGCTCCATTTAGTTTAAGTGAAGGTGATGTCTAGACCAGCTGTGCAGGGGGGGGGGTCATATAAATGTCATCTACATCCTCAATTGCTGCAAATTCTCCAGACAATGATCTGCTCTATTCACATGTGAGCTCAATTGGACATTACATGGAGTTTATATGAGCAAGCTGGTATAGGGTAAACTCTGTGAAATAGCAGTTTCAACTGTCACATCTTATTTAGGGGGAGCAAATGTTAATATTTAAAATCTAATGACATTATGAATGAATTTGTGAATTTCAGCAAAGTCATCTTAAGTACCCACCACAAAACTAAAGACCAAGATAAGATGTGCTGCGTTACACTACAGCAACAGCATTAGCTGAAAAATGTGCAACCTTGAGCCACAAAGTCGACTCATCAGGACCCTTACCAGAAGCGTGTAAAAATACTATCATAGAAACAGTATAGGACACATAAAGTGTGCACACAGGGGATGCAAACTCAAATAAACTGTCATTCAAACTGATAGCTCTTTAGAAAAATGTCAATATGTAATGAAAACAAAATGTAACTAAATCTCAGAAAGCATGTATAGTTATAACACTGACTGTGGACTAATATAAGAAATCAAAACTGACATGAAGAAGTAGTTCTGTCTGTGTCATAGATACTATTTTATAAGAAAGTAGAAAAACACACACACACACATATACACACTCACACACACATGGTTTCCATTATCTCTGTCTACCAGCTGTTAGATAGCCCACCCACTGGTTAGGTTGCTGTGGGCATCAACAGCGTTTCAGTGGCCCACAGCGTTTTAGATAGTCCCTACTAGACACTGTTATAACACTATAAACGACCCTTTGTGTGTACGGCAGTGTGTAAGTGTGTGTCTGCAGCCTTTTTATCAACTCCACTTTGATTCAACCACTCTCAGGCCGCTTCTCTTTCAGAGTATTATTTTTGACACAAGGAGTGCAGCCTTTGATGTCATGCTCTGACATGTACTCTCTCAGACACTAAATATGTAACACACACACACACACACACACACACACTTACTCACTCACATACATTTACACTTCCTTATACTGTCTGAATTATCACTGTTGTTAGATGAGTTATTTGAATTTCTATAACAGGAGAAACTAGAAAATCAATTACCTGTGATTGCTGAGTCATCAGATCATGATGAAAATTAGGAAAACAATAACATGGAAAGCACCTCGATGGGGAATTGAGTCTGATCGGTAGCAATCAGCATAATGTAATTAGACTGGTGTCACACCTCAAGATATACACACACACTTATCACATGTACAGATGGGGTGACACAGAAAGACTTGATAAAAATCTGTTTTTAATTTGTTTATTTAGAGGTTGAACTGTCTGATACAGTTCCTCTCAAAAATGTAATGTCTTTAGATTGTATTGAATTTGTGTCTCTTATCTCATTTGGACATTTGGATGTAATGGATGGCCATTGTTCACAATGCTTTTAAAACTTGCTTCTAGAACACTGTGGCTGTAAATGGACAACAATGCATCTGCACTTGGTCCAAACTGAGTTAAGACCCAAGTCTGAAAATCTGTTGTTTGTTGTACCCTCTAGCAGGAGCTAAATGTAATACAAATGGAGAACATAAATGGAGAGTACTTCATATCAGACAGTGTTTGATTTTTCCTGATCTTTTTTTTTTTCTTTATTCAGAGTAATCACCCTGAATGAAGTCGGTAAATCCTTTTATTACATAAGTTATAACACTTTGGATAAGCAACCTACAAACTCCTCTGTCTTTTTCACAGTTTTTACACTTTGTGGTCTTAGTAAGGCAGTAAGGGAAGGCTTAGGCCATAAACTTTAATGGATACTACAACAGATAGTTTGGATTATAATTTTTCTATTTAGCTTTTTGATTTCTTCCATATATATGTGACTAACCAGGGAGCTTGTTACTCTTTGTCACTTTGTTGTCATAACTATTACATTATCATACCAAGGTTATAAACCAAAATGTGAGATTAAAAAAAAAGATATAGAAAAAACCTAACAGTCATCAGTCTTGTGGTTAACTGAAACTACATTATTGTCTTGTAATACCAAAGAGAGCAGAGTAGATCTCCTAGTGTTTGTAACTGTAACTCAAATCACTAACTCAAATCTCACATTTGAAGAATTACATATTCATATATCTGGCATTGAACATCATCAATATTCATTTGAAGTGCTGTTCCTTGCCACTTGGTTAATGCATGTCTGGTATTAAATGTTGGCCATCTAGTCGGCTCTGCAAGCTGTGTTAATGATAACTGTGACAGATAATAATTCTCAGTGTGTTTGTCACATATATTCATTTGGTTCATTACTGAAACTGAAAAATTGAGTGGTGCGTCTTTAAGGAGCAGCATGAACTATCTATGAGAGATAAATTAAAATCAAGCCACTGCGCATGACACCATGTGTGGTGTTATTGTAGAGTCATTTTATTTCATTCCCCACACCATCCCTCTCAGTCAGTGCCTCACTGTAGCCAAGCATTGAACTGTCTGTTTGATTTGCTGTGTCTCATATTTTGTATTTGCTGCAATTGGAATCTGTCAGTGTTTTTTCCACCGCCCCCATAACCGTATGATCTTCAGTGCCCTCTCGAGTATGACATTTTGTGTGTTTATGCCTCATGTAAGGTACCATGGTCTATAATCCTTTCAACCAGGATGCATATTGATGCCAGATGAGAAGGAGCCCTTCGTCACAGTGTGTGTTTCTCAGCCTTGGATTAACCAGACGAGTGTTAAAGTGGCTGAGGGAGTCAAAGGCTTCAGTATAACCCCCGGCAAGGATAGGCACTTGTGTGTAATATGGCAACAATGCACTGAAATCCTTAAGTGGAGTATTTACCATCCATATAGAATAGAGACAAGATATGTGTGGGTGCAAAGATACTGCAGAAGAGTCTCAGTAAGAAAAACACCACTGTCTTTGAGTGGAGATGACAGCTGTTCAGTTTTACTCATTGGCATATTCAGGTGTCTTGTCATGTGTTATTCTTCACCCCATCATGCATAATAAAGGTATAACATATCTATAGAGCACCTGCAGACAAAGACATTTATAAAGGTTGTTGTCTTCCAACCATTTGTCTTGTCTCGTTCAATCTCACAACCTCACCTTTGCTGTGTTTCCTGGAGTGAGAGTGGCAGAGGTGGTGCAGCGGGCCAAACAATTATCAAGAATAACCAGCTGTGTGAGTGTGTGTGTTTGGTCCCAAAGCAGAAAATGATATCTGAACAGCTGTGGCATGTGTGACTGGGACATATCGTCAGCTATTTTCTCCCTCACAAGCCTCACAGAGAATTTTGACACTACAGTGCACTTTTATCTTTTGTTCATTCGGTTTCCCTTTCAGCAGTGGGTATTAAAAAACAAAACATACACAAGAAAAAAAGATGGTTACTTGATTTTAATTTTAAAATACAAAAAAATAAAATTAAATAAAATTAAGATAAAAGGCAGTTTTCTCTTTCATCGTCAAAAAGGGATGAGTGAAAAAAGAAGGTTTGGCTTTCATTAGCTTTTTTTTTTTTTCTTTTCAAAAAGTAAAATCACCAGAAAAGAGAAATAAAAAGGCTTTTTGTCCAAAAATTGGTTTTGCAGCAAAACTTTTCCAGGTGACTGCTGATGCATCACGTCACCAGTCTGTGACCATGACTTTTACAGATAGTTTTGTGTGTGTGTGAAAGCACAAGAGACACGATTTGCCATAAATAAATAAATGATAAAACGTCTGGGTCCCTGTGTGGCCACTGATTTGTATTTAACATTACCTCAGTAAACTGTCACAAAGTCTTGCTGGACCTGGACCAGAATTTTGCATCTTTATGAATTCATTGTAGGTACAAATGACTGGCTTTTGTGCCAGGGTGCAAACTCAAGACTTCAAATTCTTGAAAAAATACATGAAAAAGATGGTCGGTGTAGAAAAGGCTTGATATTGATGCAGCACTTTTACGCTGCCCTGACTAACTGAACAACCAGCGTCTTGAAAGAATAAATGCACAGTAATGTAGCGTGAAGCACACAGACAGGAATTTGAATCACTCCTGAAATTTAAGATCAATCTGACCTTGAAAGTACATTTTGGATTCATGCTGTATAATATTTTTGAAAGTTCACTGTACCATTCAAACTAATTCAATACGCTGCTCAACACTTATAATTCTCCAATGTCAAGTGAAAGTTGATATGGTAAAGTGCTGATAGCACCATTTAATTCCTCCCTCAGTATTATTTGAAGTGTCCTTCCTGATGATTGTAGCTGTCAATTTTTTTTTTTTTTTTTTAGTTATTGGATCTGTGGAGCAAGGCTTTAATTGGTTGGCTTCTGACCAGAATCAGACGCTGGAGCAAACCATCAATCCAAAGGAAAAAAAAAGTCGGGTTGAAGTTGTCGGCTTTACATTATGAAAGGCACCTCTCACAGACTGGCTGATGACAATGTTACCACAGTATGTAGATGACATGAAAGGCCTTTGGGGTGGAAAAAAAATTCAAAAGCCTGCCAGGAACATGAGCAGGAACATCTAGACTGGAGCTGTGACAGAGATGAAAGATGTACAGAAGATACAAAAAAAATAATGGCTACTGTGGTGAAGATTCAGATGCCTGCTGACCTGGATACCATTCCAGAGCTTGAGAACTTCTGTTGTCTGTTGTCACAGGTCAAGTTGCTTCTGAAGAAGCTTAAAAGTAACTTTCATGTTTCCTGCAAGATTCAGATGTGCTTTTCTTAAGGCTTGCTGGTCTTTCCAAATGGAGCCAATGTTGGAGTCTGTGATGTTTCATGAACTTGCTGCTGTTTCCCCCTCATTGTTTAATGATGAAGCTTGGGGGAAAAAAAAGAAAGGCCAACAATGCAAAGAAAACTGAGGCTGAAGCTGAGGAGATAGAGCTACTATCAAATTCAAAGTTACCCTCTGCATACATCATTGATGCTTTAGCTTTCCTAGTCTCCAACTTTTAGATACAATATTCAGTGACCTAGGTCAAAGCAGCTGGAGGAACATTGCAACACTCGGACAGATCCAACCATTTCCCATCAACCAAATTTCTTGAAAAGAAACAAAGAGGTACAGTTGAAGTAAAGAGACATACATTTGTTGTAACAGGTAGGGCAACACAATCTGATGTCCAGTACTATGAGGCTTTGTCTGCACCTACTCACCCATCACTTTGACAGGAGGCGAGATAGACCTACAAAGAAACTGGGAGATGGTCCACAAGTTAGGTGTTGCACATGACTTACCATCAAATTCAAAGATGCAGCCTTGTTTTACTTGGCATATTTGCTCCATTTTTCTGTCTACGTGCATTTGTCCCAGTTTGTGATAAGATCAGGAGTTCAGTTTTGTGATTTTCTACCTACAGCATTTATAAAACTAAAGACCAACCTTGTTTATTTCCAAAACTCCCAAATTTGGAGTTATAGAGATTACAAACCTTTGATAGGGGTATCTCAAGATGATCCTTCCCATCAGCTGATGTTAAACCATTTGATTCATCTCTGGAAATAAACTCAAATGTGTGCAGAGGTGTTTTTTATTGCATCTCTTCCTTCCTCAGACCAAGTGAGTGTTAGATGTTTGAAATTCACACTATCAAGCTAAATGGCCAAATATATGTAGGCTACTCCTTCCCACATTTATTTCCTGTGGGGACATATTCATCAGTTGAGTTGATTTCATTGCTGCCAAGATTCACTGCAGCCTGAGCTATAAAGTGATAATTATCTGTAGTGAAATACAAGTCTTTATTTTGCAAATAGGTTTTAAGTCATGACTCATGTCCTGGACAAATCAATTTTGAACTTTAAGTTAACCAAAATACTAGTAAAAATCTGCTTTTCATTCATGCATGAGTAATGATATTTTAATGATACAATACATGATACTAACAGTCACAGTTGACGTTTTCAATATTGAAGGATCTAAGTACATTTTGATTGTACTTGATCATACTTATTTAGTCGGATGCTCATGTAATGTCTTAAAACCAGGACTTATAGTAGTGTTTCTGATTTGATTTACCATCTTTGCACTTTTGCTGTTTTCCTCCTATCAGCTCTTTTGGGGAAGTTTTACATGACATCAGGCTGATGGAGGAATCTATCCTTTCTTTTCATACAAATTTAACTATTCTTTTAAAAACATATCATTGAAGACACTGAGACAGCCTTAACGGTGTCATCTCCTGTCATGGAAACAGGCGAGGCGTACAGTCATGCTGCCTTGAGTCACGTTTTGGTTTGATTTTGTCAGGTCGTTAACCAGCTTCTAATGAAAAAGTACTGGGAATTACAAGTCAGCTCTTCATGTAAGTAACATTTCCATGAAATTCAACTAAAAGTCATAAGTTCTGCTATTAGTTCCAAGAGGCTAATCAGTGCAATACGAGACATAAAACAGGGGTTGGATTCGGAGGGTAAAGAATAATAGAATATTCAAAGAAATGTCTCATCAGCGTGAATCAGAAAGGGTGTATAAAGGTGAAAAGCAAACCTTGATAAAACGTATGTATTTCCCTCTTTGTCTGTTTAATGGCTGCATCATCCAATGAAACTGATCTATTTCCCCCATAATTAACCTGATATAATACACTTCATATTAGGATTCCTACTATCACTGATCCTCATAGCCTATCATTCACCACACTCTCCACTGAACCATTTTTAAAATCATCACTGTCCTATTTTTTACTTTTTGCAATTTTATTTTGGGATAGGGTTGGGAAAATTGGAGAGAAAATTGTAAAAGCCTTCAGGTGTTTTTTTTTTTTTTTTCACGGATCTGTTATTGAAGAAAATACCAAAGCCTAGAGGGGAAGCTGTGATTTAAGTTTGTGTGTGTGTGTGCGTGTGTGTGTCTTTCATCCCACTGGTATTGTCAAGTTGAGGTCAGGTCCTGCCTGTAGTCAGGACTTATCCCAAGGGACAGTTTGTACTCAGATTTGTACTCTGTATGTGTGTGTGTGTGTGTGTGTGAGAGAGAATATCATCATCTATCAAACAGGCCCTGGCCCACAGACAGGAAGCAGAAAATTGAGATACAGGAAATTCACCTAAAACTCTATGTGCTTCTGTTTCTGTTCTCCTCTTGCTCTTTGCATCTCCGGCTGAGTTCGCTGCTGCCTCGCGCTTACTCACTTTCAATTTATGTCACTCCATCTCTTGCTCTCACTTCTCTATCAGTCGTCCGTCCATCTCTTTGTCTGACACATACCTAGAAAATCTGCGAAACATACGGACGCACACATCAGAGAACACACGCAGCTCCATGAACAAATGAGACCAGACTTTCCCAGATCTTGTTCAAATTCAGTCAAGACATTTGATCCTCACTGCAGCCAGAGTTAGACGGGCTGAACTGAGTTTCCACATTATTAGTGAGGCTCTAGAGACGTAAACATCCTTTCAGCTCAGTGCACATGGATCTGTTCCTCTGTCATCTTGGTGTTTAAAGGGATGTTCCTCCACAAGAAAAGGTTAAAGACAAACAAGCTGTCATATTTGGAGCACTACTATGAAACTTACAACCTGCGAATGATCCCGTAGTACTCCATCTTTGTAAAGAAAACACCTGGTTTGGGTAAAGCTAGATGTTACTATGTTCCCATGTAGAACAGCACAGGATGATGGTAACAGTAGTGATGTGTGTGGTCCTCGGTCATTAGGATTAACTTCACCTCTAAATGAAGAATCAAAACATTTGTTTAGAAATCATACATTCAAAAATAAAAAAATAAAAAAAACATAGCTTCTGAACTTGCCTCATTATCACCACCTTTCCACCACAAGTTTTCTTCATCACAATACTCCAGATGGTAGCTGTGATGATAGTTGGAGGACACGTTTATTGGGGCTAAAATGTAAAAATCTTGGCAAATATAGGCTAAAAAAAAAAGAGCTCAAGGCCCTTTTGTCTGATTGCTGTGCCCATTCCAAACACACATATAACGTGAATATTTAATACAGGTTGGATCCTTGATTACAGACATTTACTGAATTTCTACGACCTCAGGTTTCAAATATTTCATGTCTATCTTTAAATAATAACCAGTTTTGGGCCAAATTCACTGTCCGCATTCAGAGCACACATGAACTCCAAAGTTTCTGAACTGGAAGCGTGGTGTACATGCAGCCTCTAGCTAGTTGCATCTGTGGCAGAGTCTGAGTCTGTGCAGGAAACGCTTAGTTCACTCAACTAGTTCACATGTGGGGGGAGGCCAACTGTGCTGGCTCCAGTGGACCATGACCCTGTGCCCCCCTCAGATCTAGTTTCTTTTTTACTTTTTTTAAACAACCAAATTCAGTATAATGAATCCACGGCCCTAGATACGTGCACACCCACTCATATTTCTAATTCACTGACTTTCAAAATAATGTCTGCCATTCAAACTATGAGAAAATGGCTCGGAGAATGAATTTGATAAAAAAAAAGACAAGAAAAAAAAAACATGCCCAGGTCAAACTGTTTCAGATGAAGTTATGGGTAACTATGAAAGTGCCTCAGCCTCTGCTAAACAGGCTTAAGGCAATTTTTCTGACAGCCTCGTGTCAGGTTGAAATGGAAGACAAGAGCATGTTAGAGGGAAGGAGAGAAAAGCCCAATATTTGTAGTAAACGAGTGCTAGTAGGTACATCCCTATTTTACAAATTTCATGCATCTGTACAGTCCACACAACCACTGTATTGTGGGCTGCGGTTTTAAACACAGAGATTATGTCAAACATGACACAATATACAATATGTGGTCTTATATAGACACATTATTTGGTTAAAAATGTGTAAATTCAATTCCAAAATATAACAAACAAGGTAGAATAAAGCATGCTTAGAGCAATGGAGGGGAATGATAAGGGAATGATAAGGAATGATAAGGGGTTCAGACCTTACACAACTTACTGGACTGTTGGACTCAAAAGGGCCAACACTATCTAACCCACTCTCTGGCCCTTGTCGGAAAGTTTTTATTAGCACAAACACTAGCACTGAGCGAACCACTTAAGCTAATAAGACAGCAAACAAAATAAATAAAAAATTGTTGGCTACACTAACTGTTCAGACACACCTAGACTACTAGTCAATGATCTACCTGAGACTCAAACCAGTGTGGTTAAAATCCCTCTGATGCTTCCTGTAATACAGATCCATCTCAATATGCACTTTTTTCTGTTTTTTGTGAGGAAGTGAGTGTAGATGAGATACTGGATGCTTTCAGCCCCTTCTTAATACAGACAAGACATGTTAATAGAATATGACTTACAGCAGTATATTAACCAGAAAATGTGTCAGGAGGGGATCTTTAAAGTTTTAATACTGTTTGATACCGAATGTGTGTAATCACACAGCAAACTTAATTTAAACTGGGAGCTGCAAGAACATCTTGAAGTACAATCATTGATCATTTCATCAAACTATTAAGAGGCATTTTCCGATCTCCCACTGGAGACAGGAGAAATGATTCCACCCTTTGTTATTAACATTTTGAAAGAAAACCACACATCACTATGTCCAGACACTGACCTGACTGCATCATGGCATCCTCCATGCCAGGGTTAATCACCAGCCTTGTCTGTGCTGTGGTTTTTAATTGTTCAACAAGCTTCATCCATTTTCAGTGAAATGGGATCACATTTAATTTCTGCAGGGAATTGAGCAGCATTTTCATTCTGTAAATTTAATTGCGCTCACTCTTACATGCAAAACCATGTGCACTGAACAGCAAGAGTCCAGCTGCGTGACATTTGAACAACATACATGTTAAACAGCCAACTGAAATCAACAGAGACCAAGTGTGGAAGGAGACTATAGCCTTAACTATATAGGTTGAGATCATGCGCTGATGTCAGACTTGTCCACTGCATGTTCTCATTTTCCAGGAAATTCAGTTTCTTTGTCGATGTTGTCTAACCTGAATAATTAATAGACACTCCCTTAATCCCAGAAGTTGACAGTTGACAATCTAAATACAGCATCACTCAGGGCACAATGACGCTACTGTATCTTAAAGTCTGATTCCTGAAGTAGAAGATCAGGACTGGGTTTGTTTGGAGCAGAACGTGGGAGCAAGTTTTAATTTTACAAAGATACAATTCTCTAAATACACATGGAAAACAACAAATGGGCCATTTAGCTTCCAAAAAAATGGACCAATTAAGATGAAACATGGCACAAAAGTCAACAAACTTCCCTTTTACTCAGTGTCATATGTTACTCCCCAGTAAAGCACTGAGTGGGAATTCAGTCACTGCTGTAAACTAACAAGCCCAGAAAATGTGTTGAACACTTGGAGCTTCATGCACTCTGAAAGCAAACAGCTTTCTAAGATGAATCATCATAATTACATTAACTAGAAGCTGAATAATTAATCAGTGTTTTACGTGTGGGGGCCACTTCCACAATATGTACAAGATTGTGTGACAGTACAAAAAAAACAAAAAAACAAAAACAAGGAGCATCAGCTCTTCCTTGGAGTTGTAATAAATTATTCATATACAGATTTACCCACGCACCCGCCCCACTCTCTCTCTCTCTCTGCCACACACAATTTGGAGACAAAAAGGAAAAAAAGAAGTCACATACGTATGCGCACACCCATGCACAACAAGAGACAGGCAGTGAGCCATATGTTAAACTAATTTTTATTCATTCAAGTTTTTCTGATTTGCACATTAAGGTTACAATGACGTGTAATTAAGTTTTTATATTAACAATGGATCAGATTACCATTTGTGATGTGAAAGGGGGTCGGTATTAGTGACAAACCCACTGAGAACTAATATAGCTGCAAACAGTGACATGGGAGCCAAGTGGCTCAGCAGTCCGTAGTTGGCATGGAAACATAATGACATTAGGTCAAGGGTAGGGTTGTAAGCACTCACTGCAAGTTTCATGCTTGATGTGAGGTCTGACCTAATTTCCTCTTTCACTCCTTTGCTAGAAGCTTCAGTTTTTTATGGTTGCATGTGGTGATATTTGAGTCCTGGTGTGATGATCATCAGTGCCAGACTGAAAAATGGTTGTTATCGATCATCAATCAGGAGTTATCAAGTTACCATGAAAACGGGTAAAAGCATACCACATGAAATGTTGAAGATATGACGTAGGTCTAATGGTGTATAGACATTTTAAAGTGGAAAAGTTGAATATTATTGTTTTAATACCTAATACCACATGCCTGCAACAACTTAACTATGGTTTATTTACCATAACACCACCTTGTCTTTACCATAACTTTACTTAAGTTTAGTTACCAGGTACAGATGCTGTGTAAATTCTGATTTTGACAGTAGTAAAGAGTAATTTTGCAAAGTCCTCCCATTATTGGATTTCTTTTCCAGCATTGGACTTGTCCAATCAGTTAGTGCAGATAAAGGCAGACTGAGATGAATTTTCACCTCGTCTCGTCTCCAATGAATTACTGCAGTCACTGGTAGAAAGGTGAGTCTCTTGCCCAAATCCATTTCTTCCAGTACTGAGTTCTGTTCAGTTCAGCACTTTGTTACTCCACCTTTATTTCCACCACATAAACTGTGAGAAATAGTTGCTGCTGAACATTAACTAGACACTCTAAACCTAATGTATTTAGCCAGGGCTCAAATCAGTTCGTGCTAAATGAAATCAAACTCATTCAATGTTGAATTTCTCACTTGAATATGTTTATGTAAAACCCAATTTGCCATAATTCCCTTTCATTATATTATCTACTTTTTCAAAAGCCAGTTTCCCAGCGGAGATAATCAAAGTATCTTGTGCTGTGTCTCTTCTCTTTAATGTGTTTCTTTCATGCTGTCCACACTCCCAGCACAGTCCTCTCTGATTGAAGGTTATGTCAATAACATGCCAGTTTTCCTTCAGATAGATGATAATCCCATGGAAATAACATGTAAATTACCGTTTTGCTCTCAACGTTGTGTGCCTTGAGACTGAGGTATTCAAATTGGCGGTCCATTATTTAACTGTAAATGCAGGAGAGTAGATTGAAGTTGCCCTCATTATGACCTTCACTAAGTAGTTCTTCACCTTATCCTAATGGCTTTCCTTTCACAGGACCCAGTGACGGTGAAGCATAATGACAGACATGATTACAGTAAACTTGACCTCATAAATGATTCAAAGTGATGCTGTCACTTAACTGCAGTGTGGTTGGACATTAAACCCTGTCAATGTCATCCACTGCATATAGACTGACTACTGAGTAAACGAACTCTGCAGGTAGACGGCCAAGCAAAGTGTGGTCCAGCTTAATTTTCAGTTCTGTTTGAAATTCAGTTGCGGATTATATGGTTCCATGGTTTGTGACAAATTCTCCAACCTGTGGGCACGTAAAACCTTTCTGAGGCCACTGGGTGGACGCCAGCATTCATGGTGGTCAAGCTAAAACCAGAGCTGTTTTGCTAAGATAGTGAAAAGGTTTTTAGCAAACAAAGATGTGTGTATGTACCCGCAAACGCTGTACATGCACTGTGTATTCCTGCCAACACTGAGCTTCAGCGCTCAACTGTAAAGAACAAAGGCAGTGAAAGTTTGGGTTAATGGATGAGCATGTAACTTCTGCACACAGCATTGCAGCCCCTGATTATCATGTGAGAGAAGATTTCCATTTTACCAGGCAGATCATTGATCATGCACTCTTCAAATTGATTGGTTACCACTTATCTGTGACATTATTTTCGAAGTTAAAGAGGAACAATCCAGGATATTTATCTTTATTATGCTGCATTTTTACCTTAATTATACAGCTTCGGAGTAACTGTGATGGTTAGATAAATGACTTGTAACTTGTTACAGGGAGAATGGAAGCTCTCTGTCTTCCACCTCGTGTCTATTGGCGGAAAACCAACCTTGCAAGATCAATGCCTCCATCCCGGTGTCCCAGCTCTCGTCTCGGTGGCACTGTGACACAAACACGACCCGTAACCTGTAATCCCCTGTTTATGACAGATGATTGTGACTACATAAATATACACGTCATAACATCATATATGACAAATAATGCTATCCGCCACTCTATTGATTGCTTTCTCACTGGCTTCATTGAAAACAAATGGGGGGCTTGCATAGTTCCCCTGTAAAGTCTACACATGAAAAAACCCAGCCTTACATCATGAGGATCTCAAGTAATGGAACCCACTACAAGTGGGTATCGGTACAAGTTTACTGAGTATTGCATTAAATTGTGCTCATGTGTTCATGTTATAGCGTATTGTGTCCGTTGTGTCCGAGGCCCAGCTCTTGAGCAGGGCTTGTTGTTCCAACTGTGTACTGACCTTTGAAATCAGCCAAGAAAGAAAGAAAGAAAAAAAGAAAGAAAGACAGTCTTTTATATGTAAAGGTTAAAATTGTCTTTATCACCACAGTCGCCTTTCATGTTACACAAAATCTCTTTGATGAAGCTGCCAGTGCTGCTTCATCAAGGATATCTCCCTCTGGAAGCATTTGCACACATGTGCTCTCACATATATTTTTAGGCTATTAGAATGGTAATTAATTCAGATCAGCGGACAGGGGGAAGGATTATGCAGTGAAGGCGACAGAGAGGGAGGCATGATAATTACCCTGAGATTTTGGTGTGTGTGAGTGTGTGAGGGAGAGGAAGACCAAGTGAGAAGGCAGATTGAATGTGAATTTAACACACAGTGTGACCTCGCCGCCCTGCTCCTCTCACATTTCAGTGCAGGTCATCCACAGGTGCACTTAATGTGCAGATTCATGTAACTGTATCCTTATCAAACCCCACTGTGACATTAACACTGAATTAACATTGACTTTACAGAATGCACTAATGCACCATTTGGCATAGTAACATGACTCGGTGCACAGAAAGGCTCAAATTCACTGAAATTTTGCGTGAATTTTTAGGGGATTTTCATTTAAACATAAAATCTCCTGGGATTTTATGTCCCTGGAACTCCTGCTCCAAGAAGACACTTCAAATAACAATACTGCAGTGTCTGAAAGGCTTTACTATAGAGCAGCTGTATGTGATAAGGCCATCACCTTGAAGCAAAAAAGCAGACTGCTATTATCGGCCTCAAAAGATGAATTTATATTGTTGGCTTCTGAGTGAGATTAAGGACTTTTGTCTCCTTCTACAGAGAAATCCAACTCTAACCCTAAAGTGACTGCTCTTAGCTGATCTCTTTTAAAATGTACAACTAAAGCAAGCTATAGCACTTATACATGCAGGGTCAAAAGGGACTGGAGCTGGTGGAGACGGTGGGCTCGGGTGGAGGACCCTGGACAGGTCTGCAGTGTATAACAGAGCCAACATATAGAATCAGACAACCTCATGCTCACATTCACACTTTAGAGTCACTAATTGAACCACTGTGTATATCTTTGGACAGTCGGGGCAAGCACCTGGACAATACCAAGGCAGCCACAGGGAGAACATGCAAACACCTCCAGACAGGCCCGAGTGCCAGGAATCAAACACAAAACCTCTCTAGTGTGATGTGACAGTGCTAACCACTGGGCCACCATGTCACAGTTCCCATTCTGTCAGGGTAGTAAGATATAGCACATTGCACGAGACCTGAGAGGAAACTTTACTTACACAAAAACAAATGTGTTTACGCATGTGATTTGCATTTCTTTATTCTGGATGAATAAGTGTCCTCAACAGGATAGTCTCAAGACAGAGACTGATTCTGTCTTGAATACACTTTACAAATTAAATAGCTCCAGAGAGCCACAGCAATAATAACAAAAAAGAATAATAATTATTTAGAAAAATACTGCCACTTCTTTAGCCAATGTATTTTCACTCCAAACTCTTTACATATGGTCAGGACCACTGAATAATTTTCTAATGTGTATATTATTATATAAC
>OMNW01010285.1:103771-123031 GCA_900303245.1 Selene dorsalis
TGCTAACTAGCTAATTTGAGAAAGGCTTTGGTGACATGACTACGTCATACGCACGCCTGTTTACAACCAATCAATGTCAAGTGTAGGGAGATGCAGCATACGTCTACATCTATCTATCTATCTATCTATCTATCTATCCATCCATCCATCCATCCATGTTTGTGTTCTGTTAAAATTTGGGTAAGTAAATTATTCCAAGGTCAAAAAATGCCAACAAAACAATGTGAGTCTTCAGTAAGAATTTAAATTGTTCCAGAAATGAAGCAGAATTTTATGAAAAAGTCATAATAGCGAATCATTTATCAAACAGTGTTGTGTCCACAGTCTGCTAAGCCCTCCCACCAGCTGTCCAGCTAGGCAGAGCTACATACTGCAACACACACACACAGCGGGATGGCAGCAGCATTTTTTACCTCCTCTAGGGGCTTGTTTGGGTGTGTAAAATAGCCTGATACTTCAATTAACCACAACAGAGATAGCAATCCTCATTACTACTTTAAATGCTGCTTTGTCCTAAGAAATGTCAGGATGAAGGAATGGTCAACATTTAGCAGTGCTCCTCTTTGGGTGAAATTCATTGCAGTCTGAGTCTATGTGGGAGTTGTTTTTTGGTTGTTTTCACACCACACATCCACCAGTGGTCCCAGTCCCCATGTGTGCAGGCCTGTGACACTGTGGGTGGATGCTATTGAATATTCTATCAGAACATTGGCTCTTCAGTCAGAGGCAGCGAAGCCCCCGTCACGCATGGTAGAAAAACAAAACAAATTTTCATAGGCTTTGTGCAGAGACATCAATACCTCAGTAAAATAACTCACCAAAACCATAGTGATCTTTTATCAGTCTTAAACTATACAGTGTCAAGACTGAAGCACCTGACTGACAAAGTAAGCTCTATTATTAAGCTGATTTAGGTACACTCTGCTATAGCATTTAGGATTGTTTCCATTAAAGCAAATGTTACTTAAACTTTTGGGTAGTTCAGTTTTTATTATTATTATTATTTTTTTATTCCAACACTATCTAACTAATGAGACAGAAACTGTGAACAAAAAGCGTTTTGCCTGCCAGCTTCTGTATTTCATTTGTATTTAAAAAAGCAGCAGAAAGAAGAAGAAGAGAGTCTGTGCTGAATCCAGTACTGATGTTTTAAGTTTTATTTCCTCTAATTTTTCAATTTTGAACCAAACCCCCTGAGGAGGGTTACTAAAAAATCATGCTAGATTCATATTTATTCATTGTTAATTTGGTCTGTGGTATTTAGCAGGCTTTCTAGTCGGTTTTCACTCTTGCTATTTATTTTGGCATCAATCAGAGCAGACAGCAGTATGAGGGTGCCTTTAGCCCCCACTTGAGAAATTGAAACCCTTCCACTATTAGACCCCTTGTGCCATCTTAAAAACAATAACAAACATAACTCTAGCCTTGAACAAATGAAATGTTCACACTTTTATTTTTTGAATTTCTTTCATCAAAGTGTCTTGTTTTCTGAGCTGTGTGAGCCCCCCTCTCTTTGTCATGCTGGATAAAATCATATTAATACCACCATGATGACATGACTAGATTTCCATCTCCCATTCACTTTTAGAGCCGCCTGCCATTTGTCATGCATGTTAAAAGACGGTAAGGCAAATAACACGCAGCGGAGGCTGACGGGAAACAGGGGAAAAAGGCAAATTCACTGAAACAATTCATCTGATCTAATTTTACACTGATAATCAGAACATGCTGCTTTTTCTCATTCCGTTTTCCTCACATATGATTCTCTGTCATGCAAATCCATCGCTTCCTGCGATCTGAGGTGACAATGCCATCATCAGCTAAAAGACTTCCAGCTGTATTTCATGTCATTTGCATCTGCACAAACATGCACCGACATACAGAGCTACATGTGACACTGCACAGAATGTTTTATTCATAGCTCTCAGAGAGCATTTCATCTTATGCGCAAGAAACAAGAGGAGAGGGAGAAAGCTAGTTTCTGCCTGGTGTCATGTTCTTCACAAAAAATAAACTGAAATAAGTTCAAAAATAATGTTTCATGTCAGGTAACTAGGACAACAAAACAATGTCAGTGAAAGGTCCATGAAAGTGTGGCAAATAAAGAAGATTCACTCCATAATAAACTCTTCTCTTTTTTTTCACTTATATGCACTTTTCTATTAGTAGTCTAGGTTTGCCAGAGCTCAAATGTACCCTGCTGCTAAGATATAATGAGCGACTAGAGAAAGTAAACCATGCTGTTTAAATATATGCTGAGAACACTCCGCAATCAAACCAGTCAGAATGTAGCTTTCAACCTAAAGAGGCAAAAAAAAAAACACAGTGAGTGGAGGAAGGAACTATAAGAGATTCAATAACAGAACTGGCAATCAAGCTACTGCCCCGATGCAGAGCTGCAGTCCAGTCAGAGATGGCAGCACCAGGCTGGTTTGCAGAGGCAAAGAAGTGTAGAGATCATTTGAATGATGAATGAAAACTATGTCAATAATATTTTCTTGTCAACAAGGACAGACTTTATGATGATATGTAAAATCACCAAAAGATGCAAACCTTTGGTCAACAGAAAAAACAGAAAGGCCTAGTTGCAGTTGAATGGTGACAATGATGAAAAGTCTCAAGAACAAAACATAACTGTAACTGATACTTGTACACATGAATATGCATGTTAAGTAACACTGAACACAGATCATAATCATGTGAACTCTGATTTATAATGGGCTCCTAAGGAGTGACTGCTGTCAGTGCATACACATATGCAATTGCTTTTTTGTTTGACTTGGCATTTAGTAATAATATTAAAGAGGAACAATGCAAGATTTTTTTTACCTCGCTTCATTTTGACCTTAATTAAACAGCTTCAGAGTAATTGTGATGGTTAGATAAATGACTTGTAGCTTGTTACAGGGAGAATGGAGGCTCTCTGTCTTCCACCTGGCGTCTCTTGGCTGAAAACCAACCTTGCAACATCAGTGTAGTACTTGGCCACCGACCCGGTGTCCGAGTTCTCGTCTCTGTGCACCACGACACAAACACACTCTGTAACCTGTAATCTTTTGTTTATGACAGATAAGACTACACAAATATACACATCGTAACATCATATCTTATATAATGTTATCTACCATTACCATGGATTGTTTTTCCGCTGGCTTCGTCAAAAACAAATGCACATGAGGAGGGTTAGCAAAACAGAGGAAAAGCAACTGGACTTGCATAGTTCCTCTTTAACTCGAGTTTATATAGTGCCTTTCAAGAAACCCAAGGACTGTTATAAAACATATCTGTTACATTGTTCTTTTGTTTTTTTCTAGAGCTGGTTATTGCTTCTGCTCTGTCACTGGTGTCCAAGATCAAACCTGCTGTCACATCAAACAGAAGGGATTCCTTTTTTTGATGGATGAAAGCAAGTTCGATTTCAGATAAGTTTTTAGTATGTGCTCGGCTCCTCCATTTGACAGGGAAATGAAATACAGAGAAAACAAGAAATTTCTGTTTTTTTTATGAAATTTTGATTAGAAACAGCTGTGTGAAGCTGACTCAGCTCATTATGAACAACTTCAAAGTGTTTCTTTTTATAGGCCTCACGGTCACCTCATTTCTGTGTTACGTGTCAGGAAAAACCTACAGCACACAGTGTTCGGGATTGTGAACATGTATATGAATAAAAATAGGCACTTTGTTGATGTTTACAACACTTTTGTTTTTGTTTTTCTTTTGGTAAATGATGACTCATAAAAGGCGTTGTGAGGACAGTAGCCCCAGAGGGACAAATTATCCACAGCTTCTGTCAGTCTAACAAAGACCGAGTAACACCCTCTGAAATAGAAACAGGAAATCATCTCTTTGCATATGTGTGCGCCTCAGTGCATGCGCACACACACGCATACACACACTAATTGTTTGCAAGTGCCAAACATTATATATATATCATATTCAAGCTAATTTAGTCCTTATTGATGCACTTAGTCCTAACTCTTGTGCCTTAATGGTTATTGTATTTTTGTAAGACCTCAGCAGGTCTCTTCTGTCATGGTGGGTTTTTAGACAGAGACCTTTAGACCCTGTGTTCATGCAGGCACACAGCACAGTAGGGATTTGTGCCAGTGAAACAGTATTGTCTTGATAGGCAGGGATATTTTTAAGTGCTGAACAGATTGGGCCTGTTTGTTGGGTCGCTGGTTTGACTTGGACCAAGCTACAGAATGCTAAAAGGGTATTTAGCACTGCTATAAAAAGTCCAACAACATTGTGGGACATATGATGCTTAGTTAAAAAGAGAACAAACAACAGCAAATTCAGAATTGATTTGATATATCATCTTTCTCTTCATTTCACATATTTTTCATGTTTGCCAAAGGTCGGTACAAACTGTACTTGTATGTTGTTTTCATTTGCAAAGCTGCAGTGTTCAAGCAAAGTAGTAAGAGGGTCACTGTGGTCTCTAAGACCAGTAAACAGACTTTGATTTGTAAAAGTGATCCAGTTGCCCTCTGTGTGTTGGTGCTGTTTTAGGGCTCATGTAAAACCATTTATACATCAGTGCAAATGACCAAAAGTAGTACTTCTGATGTGGTTGTGCAACCCTAAACCAGCATAACTGTCCAAGTTCACGTTCCCATTTGGAGAATCTGTCCTTCGTAAAGTAACAGGTCCATAGTTCAAGAAAAGAATTTAGGGAGAAGGACCAGCAACATAAATAAAATAATCATGATAAGAGGATTCAGCTGTTTGAAAGACTGATAAAGTACAAAACATTGCACAGTATTCATGTAGGATTTTGAATAAAACATCACAATTAATAACATTATTCATCAGCTTGTCTAGACTTGATTAGTTCTATATTTTGATCATTTGATGATTTCTTGTGGGCCTGATAATTGTGACAGAACAATAGCTTATCATCTGCAAAAAGGCCCATTCTGTCAGGAAGTGATTGGGTGGGGTGACATTTACAGCTCCTTTGAGAGATGCAGTTAATGTTGAGTGGAGAGTGGGCATCTTGGTCTTGTTATCATGTGAAACTGTTTTAGTGGTGAGTGGCTGTTAATATGTAAAGTTTCCATTGCTAACCTGCAAATGATTCCTCAAAGTTTCCCCACGTTATAAACTGCTGAAAATCACATTTTTAGTGGATTTCCTGCATCAACAATCAACAATATTGGTTCCTTAATGAAAGACGTGATAAAAGAGCCCATCTGGTCTAATGTGAATTATGGATGAAATAGTGGATGCAAGGCGAGTAAAAAATGTCAAGAATTAATCAATGAAATTTGTTGTTTGGGGGGAGGGGAACATGAAACAGCTAATGTTGAGGATTGATGGATTTTGCTGACATAAATAATTTGTACTGAGACTAGCAAATGTACACTCACACAACAAACACATGTACACAACTAGACCAGCCCATACATTCACTCACACACACATGCATACACACACACACATGTATACACACTCATCATTGTTTTGTGAAGAATACAAAATGACATTTCAATTCAGTTTTTCCCTGTTGGTGATATTGTGGCGCTTGCATACCAAATCAGCTGTTTCTTTCATTTCTCATTTCTGTCTGCCCTCTTCATTTCCCAGAAAATGAAGAAATGCAAATAAGGGGGAAAAATAATACAGGAAAGTGCTAAATGTGAACGTTAACATGTTATATAGAGGTGTGTAAGGTGGATTATATCTGTCAGTCAGTGTGTGAATTTGCACATGTATGCAGATGTTTGAATTTGTTCAAACAAGAAACGGAAAGGTCAGAATGGGTTTTTAGATAAGAAAATGGCGACTTTATAATTCTACTTGTCTTGCTCCGTTCCATCTCTATTCATTTAAACATTGTATCTTAAAAGTTAGAGAGTCATCCTTTTCAAACTTTCCGTGTGCATACATATTGGTTACATGAACTTGCATGTCACACAAGTGTGTGTGTGTGTTTGTGTGAGCATGCATGGTCTGCTGGAAATCAGTCCATGCTTCCTCACCAATCAGTGCCTGTTGTTCAGAGTAAAATGTCAAACCAGTCAGAGCCCACCATTTAAAATAAAATGACAGCCAATCACAGGCTGCATTCTGCATAAAATGGTAGCCAGAAGGCTCAGTTGGACCTGAGCCCTCAGAATAAGAAATCATTGCACTTTTTGGTTTAGCCAGGCTTGATTCAATCAGTGAACTGGTCATATGAGTCGGTGTTCAGTCCAGTCTGACTATATACTGTCATTGATTGTATAAGCTTCCAAATGATCCATTTATTCACACTCAGTGTCCTCAAACAACAACTAATGAAACATGAATATGTGATATATGTGATTTTAGACTGTCAATGCTGCAGTAAACTGTCCGTCATGGCTGCAGCTTTCTGTCATTTCCTCCAGCTGCAGTTGCCTGACCTTGTTCATTTTTCAGGAAATGAGAAATTCATCTCAAAAAAGCCTTTTATATCCATCTCTTTCATTTGACTTTTATAGAAAGCTATAGCCTCCTTAGTGTGTCCTTCCAGTCAAATCCTGATAGTGAGCACTGATATCATTGCAGTGGTCTCTTCTCCCCAAATCATTAATATGTAAACCTGAATCTGTGGAATAAATGCCCTACTCCACCCTACCCACCTTAATCAGTTATGCAAATTACAAATAAGTGACTTCTATAATGACAAGGGTATTAACTCATTCAGTGCCAAAAATGAGTTTTGACGAGTTTTTGTTTTTTTCACTGTTTTTGCGAGAGCGCGCCCTTCCCCACCCTGTGACAAATTTTGGTGTTCCTGTGATGAAAGGAAGCCATGTGATCATGCATCACGTGACCACAACAAACTCGTCCAACCTATCCCGCAGCTGCAGTAGCAGAGTGTAGCAGCCAACCGCGGCTTATGGACGGCCAGAAGCCCCCTGATCACACCATCACACAACCATAGCAAACAAGTGTCTCATCAAACCCATGAACCCGGTTGAACCCTGGTGAAAGTAGAGAGTCTTCCCTTTCATGTGAGATATTCTGTGTCATTTTAGTCAAAGCACAAGATAGATATTCTGTGGCTGTTTGAAAACTAGTAGAAATCCTTCAAAAGTGCTGGCACTGGCTGTACACTGAGGGCACAAACTGTGGCACTGAATGAGTTAAAAGCAGTAAGGCCATTTCTGTGTGCTTGGACCGCTCAATAATATTAATTCAGTTTTGGCAACATAGATTCAGTGGATCTAATGAGTGGCTCTCTGGGTACAGACTATGTAAGGTAAGGTACTCAAACACATATTTACATTGAACTGCGACTAGACAGCACTTACGTATATCGCACTTTTCTAGTCACATGTAAGGTGAGGTATAATGTGAGTTCTGTTTTCATCTCTTTTTAATAGAAACCAGGCAAAGCTGGCAGGTGTGTGATGCCTCGTATTATGTGCTGGGACCCTATTTGTACTGTTGATGAAGTATGGTGCTGTTCTGAGCATTATTTGTAGCTATGAGTACAATGACAGCAGGGTTTTACTATCTGGCTGAAGTCACTACAACAAGGGAAGTTTGCAGTCGGCAAACTTGATCTCTCCAGGGGGTGTTCCACTCGGTCTTACGGTGCATTAGACCAAACTTACACTGGAATATCCCTTTAAGGATAAACTCAAAGGGATGGGGGTGGGTCTTTGCTTCATGTCCTGTATTGTAAAAGCGACCAGACTTGCATAGTTCCTCCAGCTTTTCTAGAGGGACAAGAACATCCTACATCCTACTCCTGCTTTGAAACACTTGCCACATTCATCCATTCATTGACACCCTCATGTACCACACCCATACACACACTGACAAACTGATGAAGCAACCTTCGGGTCAAGTATCTTGCCCTTGAGACATTTGGACTGTAGGAGAGAGGGACTGAATCACAGACCCTTTGATTAGCAAGCAACCCTGCTGTTTTTGCAGAGGCAATCTCTCTATCTTCCACATAAAACTTGACCAGAATCTAAAACTGGAACAAAAAAAAAAAACAGCCCTAGATGTAGTTAGAACTACATCTCAGGCCAGCAAAGTTTTAAAAGTCAGGTGTCAGCTCAAAGGTTGATGAAAAATCAAAACGTACAGGATAGGACATTGAGGTGTCAACTTAAAAAATGGCCTTTCAGAAACCGGCATGTGTTATTGACACCCAAAGAGCCTGATTAGCAAAGAACCCTTACAATCTCAATTTTTGTCTTGCAAAACATGTATTGATTTTACCGCTGCAGCAGCCTCAGTCTGTCAGCCTCACCACCATCCAGTTGTGTTGAAATCATTTAGCCGGCCAGTCACTCCTGCAGTGAGCTACTCAATTAGGGGGCCAGTCAGCTGTTAAGCCAGTCACTCAGCCAAACAGTCGGTCTTGCCTCAGATAGTCAGCCAACCACACAGTCAGTCAATTACACACTGGAGCACAGGCCCACCATGTGTAAGTATGTGTGTGTCAAAGTAGTGATGCTTTACCCTGCTTAATTTAGCATGCCCGATAAAGTCCATGCCTGACCAGCTGCAAAGCCTTGCCAGTCACATAAGCACATATGCACACATTTTAAAGGTCACTTGTCGTGTGCCTTAGATTAGTTTTTCTTTTTGGCATTTGCATTTGAGGAAAGAGAGACTAAGAGGAACGCACCTATTTTTGAAATGAACTGACCTGCTCATGACTCTGAATGGTCACACAGTGTCTGCTGTATCTTACGCACACATACATATACACACACTGCAAGGTGTATCAAATTGCAATTATAAGTTGTGGCTTTAAAGCTCTTTAGCATGTAGAGAGCAATGCCGGAAATTTCACTCAGGCAAAAAACCATGGGTAATTATATTCACCAGGTGTGCCAGGTGTAGATCAGAGCCTGATTTAATTGTTGGAATGAAAACCAGCAGTGCTCTGACTCTGAAGGTACAGGATTAAAGACCAGCAAGGTGACATTAGTTCAGGCAAGCCAATATATGGCTCCAAATTGGTCCTTTATTACGAATGAGTTACGGACCAGTCAGCCTTATATCCCTCTGTTGTGATAGGAATGGTACAGGTTGTGTCACTGTTGTTAATAGTACACTTGCTGTCTGTGGAAAGCCTGAACTGAATTCTAAACAGAAGATGTTGTTTCAGAGGTGTTTCTATTCTTGGAACATCATTTTACAGAGAGAGAGGCACAGATTAGTGAGACTACAGCCGAATAAAAAACAAAGAGAGAAGTGCCTTCTCTTATACTAGGCAAAAGTCTTCTCCTTTTTTTTCAAGAGAGAACTGGAGAAGGGAATTGAGCAATAAATAGAAAACACAGAAACAGACTGTCTGTTACTCACCACATTAATGAAATACACGATCACAATCTTGCTTGACGGAAGAAAAATGCAAAGTTTGTAGCTGTGTGATTAAAATTGTAAATTGTGATACAATTCAAATACTTTGAAACCTTATGTCAGTTTCCTCCTCCTTATGCTGGGGAGTTAGCTGGTAATTGCTGTTTGAAAATGCATGGTTTTTTAAATTTGTGTGGATATAAATCAAATGTGAGTTCATAGGAAAAAAAAATAAGGGCATGCATAGAATTCAAGGGTCTGTTCTATTATGAAAAGGAGCGATATATAAAAGTGTCATCTGCACAAAAATGAAACGATCTATTTTCTGAGTCATAGCAGGGATTTCTTTGGTTGTATGTAGGAAATGATAATGGTCCTAGTCTTGAGCTCAAGGGCAAAACTTTGGCCACTGAGAGAAAAGAAGAGAAAGCACTAACCTATTATAAATAAAATTATATAAATTCACAGTCTGTTCCTCCAGGTGACATAAAACTGAAAAAATAGTCTTGGGCTAATCAACATATGACATTATTTTAAGTAGCTGAGTGCCTCAAAAGTACCATTTATTACCAGAGTAGTAGTTACAGCATTGTCTGGTTTTCTGAAGCTTGATTGCTGTTATAATAAATGATTTGAATGATTTGGAAATTGAACTTCATTTGTTGTGAATTGAATTTGTTATTCATCACTGAAGAAGCAGGGTAATAGGATCATCTTCAAAAACACCAAATGAGTTAGATCCTAAGCACACATTGTATGTAGTATTATTTTTGTTTCACCTGTCAACCTATTCATTGCTTTGTATTCCCTGCCTCTCCCACCTCTGTCTCATCTACCTAAGCAGAAAAACCATAGTGATAACAGAAAAATGAATGTTGCCCTTTATTTCAGAAATCAGAACAGAGGAGGTGAACGCTGCTGCAACATGACCAAGGTCTTTGAGGCAGAGAGAGGTACGGTACAAAGTGGAAAAGAGCCACTTTAAAATGCTGTTGGACCAGCAATCTGTGTCCTGGACATTGACATTCAGCCAGACTGTACACACACACACACACACACACAGAGCTAGCAGAAAAGAGCAATGTGAAATAGAAAGGTGGGCCAGTAATTGTTTGACCTTTATGTTGGCAGTCAGGTTGAAATGGTGGACAAAGACAAGGTTACCCTGACTGGGGAAAAGTTAAGCCTGACACTACACGCAGGCTTAGTGGCAGCAACCCAAAGTCCCCCGTGTGTGTTTCTGATTTTCTGAGTGTTTGCCTGGCTCAAAGTGTCAGATGAGCTGCAATGTTTTATAGCTTAGCTGTTTACTTTTCATATATATTTACCAAGTTCAACTCACATACAGGATACAGTAGGCGGTAGGGGAGTCCCCAACTAAGAATTTTCATAGTCAAATCTGATTTGTCAGATTTTGCCTTTTGTCGACTAATCGTCAAATTGTTTGTTTACTTGTTTTGCCCTCATTGATTCTGGAGAAAAGACCTAAAGCACCAAATAGGCTACATGTCATGAATCATTAGAGGACAAAAAAATTCTGTGTAGAATAATTTTGCAGAGAGTCAACGAATCATCAGCTATTCAGAGTCACCCCTAGTAAGCACAATGGAGTTTATCCACATTTTTAAAGCGGATATGAATATTTAAAGGAGCAAGTGTCAGTTTCTGTTTCTATTATTTAAGTTTTGATTACATATATGTACAAAGCCTCTCTTCTGATTGAATATACGTGGTTAAATAAGTCCTTGTACCTCAAAAAATAGAAACCTGTGAATGCACAGGTGTAATTATTAATAAAATGAATCTGGCTCCAGTTCACTTTAAATGGCCCTGTAAGTCGTATTTAAGTCAGAACGAACAATACCTGCACCCTGGAACTGACACAAATGCAGCTATTATGAAGGTTAGTATTTGCACCTGTGACAAGTCAAAGCGTCTTCTATGAATTATATGGATGCAGCATGAGCCGGGAGAGGTAGCCCGCTGTGTTTGGTGATTACTGTTCTCGAATACAGCTGTCAGGCATTTGGATGTTAGTTGGATACAAATGAAGCAAGATGGGTTCAAACTGTGAACTCGAGTTAATTACTTGACTCCATTAACTACATTTATCACCATCAGCTTTATCATCAGCACCATTGCTGCCTGTATGGTCACAGTCAATCACTGTCACCATCACCGCCAGAGACTGAATTCCTCTGTGTCAGCCAGGCAGTTTAACAGTCCACCGACAATGTGTGAATGCAGGACTGTGTGGGTGTGGACAGCGCTGATATTGATTTGGGGTCGAGCGGAGCTCAAGGTCACTCGGTTCATTCAGACACAATGTGTACGCACAGCAGTTAGGAATGGCACTGCAGGTATGAAAGTATCTGAGTGACTATAAAACCAAGGCTAGCCTTTCACAGAGTCATGCTGTAAAGTGTTATTAACACTTGGGAGCTACATCAAAACAAGTTTTTCAAAGTGCCAGTTGTCCATTTTTTTACATTTATAAATTTTCATTGATGTGTTATTTTTTTCTCATTATTATTGGTGTCACTTTAAAAACGGTTTATAACCCAGCTGACTGTCAGATGCTGTAGACCTTGTGATTTAATTCTTGAATTAAGAAAAAAAAAAAAAAAAAAAAAAAAGAAAAATTAAAAAAAAAAAAAAAAACCAGGCAAGAAGGCTTGGAAAAGAGCAGAGGCTACTCACTAAGGCGTGGGATGGAAAAGCATACGGGTTCTTTGTGTACAAACCCTCATGTGAGTCAGATGGTCTTTTTTTTTCCTCCTCACTCTTCTTTTTTGCCTTATTTCCTCATCCTTCTTTCATCCTCGCACTGAATCCTTCATATCTTTATGCTCTGCGTTCAGTTTATCTGCCTCCATTGCTGTGTCATCCCAGCCTTTGTTTTTTGCATGCGTACCTACCCCCATACCATAATGCTGGCTGCTGATGCTGTGCTATCATGCTTGAGAAGATGTAACGGTGTGTTCAATGCGTTCTGACAGGATGACAAGATTCAGTACAAGAGGTGTTTTGTGTGTGTATGTGCGTATGACCCGACACATGAACATTGAAGAAAGGTACAACAGCAAAGAATGAGTGCTGCTTTGATAACGTGACAGAGATTTGCTAAGTTAGCATTCACATGGTGATGTTGCATCTTTAAAGGTCTCACACCACATGGTCATAGTAGCATACATTTGAACTTGGTGTTTAAAGACTGCTGCTGTCCTAACTCTCACTCATTTGTGAGTTCATACATCACATTGTATTTAAAGATAATGAGGAAAATAAGGGATGTTAATTAACAATAATAACAGTTAAGACAATCAATAAATGAAAATGTATATGATATACAATATATTAATTGTTAGTAATATATATATATATATATATATATATATATATACTACAGCTGAACAACAACTTCCTCTCTCTAAAAGAGAGAAGAAGTGGCCCCAATTTGAATGAAAAGAAGACTGCCACAAATTTGTGTAAACAAAGATGTGTAAGTGAGACAGGGATGTATAATGAGAACTGAACTGCCAACTAAAGCCAACTGAAATCATACTTCACATCTTTTTACAGTCATATTTTAATTGTATTATAAGGACCAGTGTGTACTGTGTAGGACGTAGTAACATCTAGTGGGATATCTGACAACCCTGTACTATTGTGGATGATCTTACTTTTGCATACAATCTGCTGTACAGGTGAATGGTACAGATCATGTCTTTAAAAGGTGCTACATGTAGATTTTTAAATTAGGGATGAACGATAAGTATCAGTACAGATAATTATCAGCCAAAATACACAGATAAATCTGATAATGACATTTTTTGCAGATTACTACAGCCAATTATAATTAGCCAACATTGCCTGGATTTTGCTCGTTTTCAGTCTCTTTGCCCTTTAAGTTGGTTTGAAACAATAACAAATGTTGATTTCACTCATAACTCTTCTAGTTTTTGTGATTACAGTAGTGATATTGGTTATATTATTTGGTTAAGTAGGCAGAGCTATGATTTGAAACTCATCTTTACTCACTACATCTTAGCCTTTCTTAACCGCAGGTGTGTATAAACTATTAAAAATGTTATTGGCTATCATATCGGTGGTAAAAAAAGAGTTATCGTGCATCCCTAATTTAAACTACCAACCAGCCCCATTGCTTGCTGTTTAACAGTGCTGTCCACCAACAACTTCTCTGGGACCATTGTGCGGTTTGGCCTGGGGTACTATACAAATATGGAGGATGCTGAGAAAGAGGACCCTCTCCTTTCGTTGAACCAGCTGTTCTGATCACTGCACTTTTATCACAAACACTCCGTGTGGTATGCTATGTGCATGTTGGCAAAGTGTCCCGTTCATTGCAGACAACTCCAAACTTGTTTTGAAGTTAACTCAATTTTAGACCTTAATTCCTGCAGGGGGGAGAGCGAAATGGTCAGATTCAAAGCTGCATATAACAGAGCCAGGGGTTCAATTTGACCAGGCCAAGCCTAACAGCCCAAAAGCTATGGCATCTTGTCTCTGCCATGCAGTATACACCCATTTTAATGGGTTTAACCAAAAATATCATAACTCTTTAATGTTGAATTTGTTAAGAGAAGATTTCACTGACTTGGTTCAGTGATTTTTCTGTTGAATTTCCATTTGTTCTTTTGTTTATTTGGTACTAGTTAATCTCAGAGCCCATTGGTATTCATTAACTGCTACATTATTATGTAAAATCGTGTAAGACTAGGAGTAACCAAGGAGATCTTACATAATCTTAAATGATTGCTTGTAATGTGGATATAAATCAATATATCGTTTGTGAGAAACTTATTCCATGACTTGCTCCACCCTAGTCTCTTCTGAATAAATAGCCATTACATGGCTTTAATTTCAATTTTGCAAAATGTTGTTATGAAGACACACAATCCGTTGTGGCGCTCGGCGAATATAAAGTAAATTGTGTAACGAGACCAACATGTTAAATTGACGTTAGGTTTGCCCAGTAGGTTGCACATTGGAATACTGATCAAACCTAAGCTGAGCCACTTCAGAATACAAAAGTGGATTTCTCCATCTTGCACTGAATAAAACAAATGGTAACAACAGCCCAGATCGCAAGTAGTGCATCACCCCCTGTTATGGCGTCTCATCGCAGTGATCTGGTGTAACTTCATGAGTATCAAAAACAGCAGTTGAGCAGTGTGTTAGATAAACTGCATCATGGCAGAAACAGTGTAATCTAATGCTAACATTTTTCAGCCCATGGCAGCATTCTTCATGCAGCTGAACTCACATGACATAGCACGGGCCTGTGACATCTGTTTGACATCAAAGGGCTTGATATATTTCAAGTTTAAAAATTACGATCCACTTTTTTTGGCATTCCTCTCTGTCTGAATAGGACACCATTCCCATGCTTGTTGACTGCTTGTCGTTTGCAGTGGTGTTAATTTGATAATATTATGACAGTACACACATCATCCACAGTGAGTAAGGATTCTACATTTAGCACTCAGTTACACTGCAATCATATCAGTCAAACTGATTATTAGAATATGAGATGCAAAGAATAGCAAGCATTAGAAACAAGAAGGCATTTGGCATCTGAGCTTGTATGGCAACACCACACGCTGCATGGACTGTGGTAAACAATTGATCACACCATGGAGAACATGATGGAATTTAACACTTGTGCCACAGTGGGGACCCTGTTTATTTAATTGTTGTTTGTCCTTTTTGACATCAGTGACCCCTTCATTCCTGTTCCCAGAAATGCAAAGGAGAGAAACACAGCCCAGCTAAATCTAACCTTAGGAGTATATTTTGAATTCCAAGCTCTCAATCCACTCAGGAATTTGAGGTCCCTGTGGTTTACCACACTGGTTCTAGTATACATTATGCATACAATAACTCCCTATGTGTTCCAGAAATACCATCCAAATAAGTGTTTTACAGCATTTACAAACTAGATCTGTTGGATGAGCTTGTTGAATGCTGAATTTGGCTTATGCAACTGTTATGATGCTTTCACAGCAGCAGATGGCACCAGCTATAGATTAATGTAGTTGTATGAATTACAGGGGGCATATTGTGACATGGAGCACTGAACCAACTTTGAATGTAAGATTGATGCCGATTACAACTTTGACTCATCCCTTCCATGTTTCACCAGTGTTAAAAATAGGCAAATTTACTGGTTGCACAATCCTCCGACTGGCATCCACCCATGCTTGAAACACTGCTATCATTCATCATTCGCATCTCCCCGGACAATAAGTAGAGACAGGCTTTTGTGTATTTCATCACCAAAGACCTGTCACCTGGGTGTGCACAGGTTCCTGCCTGGTGAGTGTGTTTACAGACAACAAAGATCACATGAATGAGAGACAGGGGAGAGAACATGCTAACAGAAGTACGTTTAATATGGCAAAGTTACCTTGAACTCTGTGGGTAAACTGAGGAGAGAAGAGGCCTGCAGGTCCCTGAACCTCTTCAATAAACAGAGAACCCTGGCTAAAGTGAGTTATGGCAGGCTCCTGTGTATCCAATGTGGCAGCTGATGTTGGTTGCATTTGCTTTTTATGGATTTCATATAACTGACATCTGGCCACACCTATCAACACCAAGTTATGCAAATTATGGTTGTTGTAATCAAAGCTATTCTGACCAGTGAAGTGAAGACAGGCAGACTACACAGGCTGTTACCACAGGAAGGACCAGAGTTCTACTGTGACTCTTTGTAGCTTTATCTGTGGGATCTGTATGCAAGTGTAGATAGAAGGCATTTCAGTTATGAGCTGTGGACCAGAGAACTGGGTCCCTACAATGACTAGAGTTTCTCTCTTATGGGCGCAGCATTCAGCCGAAGATCACCCACGTCAGATATTTTCTCATCTACTTGAAATACCAGTTTAGCTGTGAGGACATGGTTAGGTAGAGCCTTCAGGAATAATGGTTTGGTTTGTTCTCTCCAAAGTTAATGACCACTCTCTTCCTATTCCCAGAAATGCAAATCACATCACATTGGCTTTAGTATACATACACTGACTCTGCTTTCTATAAATGCCAATTAAGGAATATTTGTATTTTTTACAAGAAGTAGACTTTGAATGTTTAATTTGGCAGTTTGTGCTGTTGCTGGATTTGGAGCAGCAGATGGCAGCAACAGCCTTTCAGTCTCAACTATTGCTCTGCAAAGCTGGATGAGCTGAGTATCATATGAAGTTCCTCATATGACCTTTTGTATCGAGTGGAAAAAAAAACTAAGGATTCTTGTTTGACAACTAAGTGACTCAACTTTAACCACAAGGTGAGTTTGGCTTGGCCACAATTGCAGAGACAGATAATAGAGGGAGTGCATATTTACACATTGGCATCAGTCTACTGCATCTACAGGTGTGTTCAGTGCCACGTAGAGTACATAATGGAAACTAACTGTGATCGGAACCGGTTTTGAATATCCTGGTTTCACCCATGTGTGAATCTTTTCATCATTTCCTGATTGACATGTCAACAGTCAGTAAACCCAGAGACAGGTTTTTGTGTGCTTATCACAATCACCAATGACCTGTCACTTTAGTGTGCACAAGCACCTGTTTGGTCAGTGACGCTAACTCTTTTTTTCCTCCGATACTGATAACCAGTACTTTCCTGCTTCTAATAACCGATGCCGATACTAATAACTGATAACATTTTTAATAGTTTATATACATAGCTGAGGTTTAAGAAAAGCTAAGATGTAATGAGTAAAGGTGAAAATAATATAACTGACATCATGATAATCACAACAAAAACAAAGACAGGTATGACTCTTCAAAATCAACATTTATTATTATTTCAAATCAGCTAAGGGGGCAAATGGACTGAAAATGAGCAAAATCCAGACAATGTTGGCTAATTATAATTGGCTCTAGTAATGTCATTATCTGACTTATCTGTGTATTTTGGCCAATACTTATCAGTCAATATCAGGCCGATAATTATCTGTACTGATAGTTAATGTGCATCCCTGCTATAGACAACAACTGTCCACACAGTGGACTACAAACTACATTATGTGTTGATTTAATTTGCTTGTCATGTCTGATATTCAACCTATTTTTATTGGTGACTCTTCACCCTTCCCTGGTAGCCGGTTGATAGATCTGATGTGACAATGCCACACTTTCCAGTGCCTACTTTTACCACCACTACATCTTTTACATCATTTTTGGGCTAATGTTATATGATTTGCTCAGGTCTACAAATAACGTCTACTGTACTTGAACCAGTAAATTAATTCAGCCGAAGATCACCCACGTCAGATATTTTCTCATCTACTTGAAATACCAGTTTAGCTGTGAGGACATGGTTATGTAGAGCCTTCAGGAATAATGATACAAGCATCACATGCCCACTGTTAATTCTTGAGACATGAACCAGCTCTAGGAGGAGCAAGCAGGAAAGTCCATTTAATGTTCAGTTCAACTGACCTGGATGTCTGTGTTCACACATACTACTCCTCCAGGCAATATCTAGATATACCACTATTTGCTGTAAATTGCCCCCATGTTAGTTCTGACTCTAAATTTTATTTTCTTTATTATCTTTATTATTTATTGTCTTTCATGTTTTGTGTTGGCTTGGTCACAGAGGGAAAATAAATGTGCAAATAGGGACTCAAGGACGTCTCAAACATTGAATGGAGATGGGGATGTTGTACTAAAAAGGAATTGCCTTCAGTTTTGTTCAGACCAAAAGCCAGATGGCCTTTTTCTGTGGCCTCACTTTCCATTTTTGCTTTTATTTTGTCTTCTTTTCCTTCCCAATGTTTATCCTTCACATTTTAATTTGTATGTATCTCTGCCTCCATTGCTGGGGTCCCTGCCTTTGCTCTCTGCTTGTGTATGTACCCCCATACCATAATGCTGGGTGCTAATAATACGGATCAATAATGATTTAACAGAACTAAAACTAAACAGAAGAATTTCCTGGGAAGCATTAAAAAAAGGAAAATATCAACGCTCAGTTGAAAGACTGCCACAAATTTGTGTATCCAGTAAACTCCTCAAAGGTGTGTCAGTGATGGAGAGATATAGAAGTAGAGAAGCAGGTAGCAGAAATTATAAAATCAAACTAAAATAATTACTTGACGTCTTCTTACACTCAGTTTTAACTGAATTATTATATTTTAAAGGACCTGTGTTTAGGATTTAGTGATGTCAAGCAGTAGGGCAGGGTGATCTTAGGATATCATGGATGATCTTACTTTGGTGTACAATCTACTTTCCAGGTGAATACTGCAGATCATAATGTTAAAAAAGTGCTATTCCAAGATATTTGATTAGATATCTGATTACCAACTTCAATTCACACTCACTACTAACCAGCCCTGGCATTGGCACCAAATGTACTAGTGAGAACAAGAACCATCCAAACCACAGTGGAGTTGTAGTTCATATAAGGGATGAGGTTGCAGATTACAAGCAGCTGATCACCCCTCCCCTTACCCATATGTCTAAATGTATAGAAGAAGCTGTGGTGGCAAATAATAGAAACAAGAAGGGATTTGGCCATTTGAGCTTGCATAGCAAAACTACAAGCTGCATGGACCATGGTAAACAATGGATGACACCATGGAGAATATGATGGAATATAACATTTGTCCCACAGTGGGGACACAGTTTTTTAATCCTTGTTTGCTCTCTCCAAAGTCAGTGACCCCTCTCTTCCTATTCCCAGAAATGCAAAGGAGTGAAAGAAAGCTCAGCCCAGCTAAATCTAACCTTGATTTTTCTATCCACTCAGTCATTTCAAGGTCCTTTGATTTATCACATTGGCTTTAGTATACATACACTGACTCTGCTTTCTATAAATGCCAATTAAGGAATATTTGTATTTTTTACAAGAAGTAGACTTTGAATGTTTAATTTGGCAGTTTGTGCTGTTGCTGGATTTGGAGCAGCAGATGGCAGCAACAGCCTT
>OMNW01010286.1:0-10138 GCA_900303245.1 Selene dorsalis
TTAAATTGTCAATCAGCTGTGAAATACGAAGGAAGAATGAAACGAAAATGAAATTACATAAATAAAATAAAATAAAATAAAAAGCAGCAGCTGAGTTCCATTACCATCACCACAACAAATTACAGTGGCAATTTCATTATACATCACTTTTGTGTGTGGCTTTTGATTTTATTTTAAGATTCTGTATTATCAAGTCACTCTGGCAGGAGACTATATATATTCATGTTGTATCTATTCCTATCAAATAAAGCATTAACAAAAAATAAAAAAGTAAATGAACAAACATCCAACAGACACAACATGGTGCAGGTAAACATGGATTATTATTTGCTAAAAGGTCAGATGGTGGAGACCAAAAACAGAGCTGAAACTAAGCCGGTGTTGGATTTATGTTTGCAGGGTGAAGAGCAGTGATGGGAGTAGCAGCGTTACTAACTGTGCTACTTTTTTCAGTAACAAGTAATCAAAAAAGTTACTGTTCCCCCCGTTACAACACCATTACGGTTGGTTACTGATAATAAAATGCACTGTTACTCAACATTCCTTGACTTAAGAAGTTCCATCACAAAATAATACACCCGTTTAAGTCTACATTATATACACATGTGGAAGAGGCAGATATAGCAATAGTTACTTTTCCTGGTTATTAGTTACTTTTATAATGTAGAAACTCAGTTACCTTTCACGGAAAGTAACTATTAACTACAACTAATTACTTTTTAAAAGTAACATGCCCAACACTGGTGAACAGATATAGCCTACAAAATGAAATGGAATCTAAAGCTGGGCTATAACTGCTGGATGTGTAACTAAGTAAGAATTTTTCAATGTATTTTAAAAGGACTAAAAAAAACTTCACTTTCGGTAGCAGCAATACATCGTACATTCAGAAGTCGCCATCTTGATTCTCCAGCTCTATGCACAACATCTCGCCTACTGCCTGTTTATACAATAGTGCCTCCTAGTGGTATAAAGTAGTATCATAGATGATTGAACACAACAACATTCAAAGGTGATGATATGCCCCTGCTGTGTTCACAAATTGTTGCTGCCCCCAAGTGGCTAAAAAGCATGTCATTTGAGATTTAAATATTGATCATTGCAGCTTTAAATTAAATATTAAAAAAGAGAAACAGCTTTTTTTTTTTAAATCTGAACACGGTTTTTATTACCAGATCTATGTTTAGGTGCTGGTATGTTTCACTGTTAGTATTATAAGAGAAATGACAACTAACTGATGTGTTTGGCAAACTATCTGTGGTTATGCTGGCTGAGGTTGCATAAATATAAACTTCCCCTTGCACATTTGCTACAGTATTACCCACTTCCTTTTTGCCGTCACTGTAAAATGTCTGTTTTTATGTTTGTTGTGCTTTTTTCAAAGAAAAGGTTTAATACAAATTGTTCTGTTTGTGAGTGAATCAAGTGAAAAATAACTTTTTTTAAAGAAAACGAATCAATGTGATTAGTGGACGTCCTCTCTCATCTGACAAATTGGAACATGTTGAAGGCCCCAGAACAGCTGAGAGACACATGTTTCTCCAGCCTAAGACAGAGAGTGAGGTCATCCTCTGGCTTCAAGCACAAAGAGGAAATGGCCATCATTTTGCAGCCCAGAGGAAGAACACATCAGATACTATGTTGTGTCATTCATCTTAGTTGTTTTGTTGCTACGTGTGTTGGCCTTGATCTGACAGCAGCATCAGGAGCAAGTAAGGCTGCATGGAGAGACACGATTGGCACGATTTGTATCAGTGAAAAAACATGGGTGACAGACACAGGAGAGATGACAAAGCCAACTTGACTCAAAACCTAAAAATCTACTTTGCAGTTTCCATATAATTTCTGTATGTTAACGTTCAAAAGGTCAAAGTTTATTTATATATCACATTTAAAACAAACCCTGTTGTTGTAAGAAACTGAGAAATTAAAACTCTATAAAGTCAGTGAGAATAATAACAGTGATCAAACATAAAAAATGATCCTAATGATTATCTACTGGAAAATAAAAACTGATTATATATGAAGGATTGTACGATAACGGCCTGAAACTAAGTTTAAGTTTAGTACTTTCAAACACCTGCTTTTGTAAATTGAACTTTCTAAAGATGAAAGTACTTTTCCAGTTTGGTAAATTGAAGCCTGAAACAGGAAATACTTCCACAAAAGAAGAACAGAAACTTTCCTGAAGCTGGTTTTCTCACATGCTCAGTTTTACCTTATGTGACACTGCTATTACAAGCTGATTCATAACAGTTCCTTAGTTGCTGAAGAAAAAGGGCGTTGAAAGACATTTCTAACTTGTTTTCATTTGTCATGAATTTATTTCCTCAGTCGCAGCAAAACATATTACAGAAAACCCCTGTATGACGACACTGACCAAACACTTACACGCACACAGACTGTTACAGCTGATTAATTTTGACCCAACCATACAAACACTGAGCTGGTTTCACATCAGCTTTGCATCAACTTAAAATGAAAACCTCCTGTTGTGAAACTGTATTTATTAACAGGGAAAAGTCTTTAACCAGTCCTGTGGCTCTTAGTGAATGAAGAATGCTGGGTAACAAAGTGATGAGTACAAACATGAGTGTTTTAGGTGGGATCATAACATTTTGGATCTTCTCCCAGAAGCACATGATGTTTGGTATTAAGAAGAAAATGACTGAGCTCTGTAACCCTCTGCACTTCCCATTATATCAGCAGTTGGTTCCTCAAAGTTTCCTGTTTATATCTGCAGTGGGATTTTTTTCACTTCAGTTTCCTGATAAAAGTTGATTTTGGTGTGAACTGTCTCTTATCTTCTTTCATAGGCAAACAAGATTCCTTTTCTGTATTTTATCCCCTGCTGTTTCCAGCCACAGTGTGTTTCTACAGGTTGCTCTGACATGTTAAGTACATATTAAATTTACTGTGTGTGTTACTGAATATCTTTGACTGACATACAGTAAGTTAAGGCTTGGCCCTAACCAGCCCAGGTTCAAATCCAACAAAAACAAAAAGCTTGATAAAATGATATAAAAGAATAAAATGGGAAATGGGTTGGGAGGGAAGGAAGAAAGGGCAAGTTGTTTCAAGTAGGACATGAAGACATTTCCAAACCAAAAATGTTCAAAGTCAATAAAGATAAGGGACATACAAGATAGAGTTTAGATTAAGGACATGAGACAAGTTTAAATTTTTTGTCACATTATATTTTACTACATTTATCAGGCTTGGAGCTCCATACAATGATTTTTTGGCAAACAGAGATGACAGAAGGAGAAGCAGAAAAGAAGGGGTTGATTTTCACAGGTTACAAACAGCTGATTTTCTACCATAACAAGAATATTACTGAGTAGTAACGTGATAACAACATTCAGTTTTTCAGGTTGGTCATGGCAGTCGATGTTTGTTTGTCACAGTGATGTGTTAAGGCTTTTAGACAACAGATAAATGAACATTTAGCACCAAGTCATTTTCTGATGAAAAATGCTAGAGTCAAGGTAATTCTGTGTCTGTAGTATTCAAGCATAAGTTGACAAGAGCTGACTGCTGAAATGTGTGTTACACTGATAAAAAAACAAAACCCTTAAAAGACCCCAGAGTATAAACAATAACAACATGAATACTGAACAGCAATGATACACATCAGGTTATTTATATGGATGTATTTCTATATTGAAAACTAGGAATATAGTGGTTATGTCATTTAGCCTCTCCAGGTGAAAGTTTTTTACTAAACTAGAAACATGAAAACATGAAAAGAAGAAACAGTATCGTTACTGCTGAGCAACAGTAATGACTGTTTTACAGGGATTTTCAGAATCTTCCAGCATCTTGATAAAAAACATTTTCAGTATGCTGCAGGATAAAAAGACCATGTGCATGTTTGTGCACCTGCTTCTGTGTCAAAACTGAGACAGCAGCATGCCAGCTAATCTAGGAAACAGTTCATCTTTAATATTTTTTGTGCAGCAGAGATAATGTTTTATTCATCCAGGTAGTCATGTGGCGATGCTGATTTTGCCTTTAATTGATGGGATATTGAAAGAGACAGTAAATGGGGAGGCAGAGAGTGGGGGAATGACATGCAGCAAAGTGCCACTGGATTAGGGATTCGAACCGGGCCCGGCTGCAGCGAAGATTGTAGCCTCTGCATATGAGGCACCTACTCAACCTGCTATACGGTGCCCCGGCAGCGAGTGTCTTTAAACAACCTTTACGGGCAGTGGTTCCCAACCTTTTTTGGCTCGTGACCCCATTTCGACATCACAAATTTCTGGCAACCCCAAAGACATTTTTTTTCTAGATGCGCCAGCTCAGATATTTTTATATGCTGCATTTTATTTGAACTCAATTTATATAGTGATAGTATTGAATACAGTTGTTTAAGATTGTGTGTTGTGTTTTTAATCATAATTTTTTTTAATCAATTATTAGACATTTCAGGCGACCCCATCTGAGTTCCAGGTGACCCCACGTGGGGTTGCGACCCCAAGGTTGAAAAACACTGCTTTAGGGGGTTGATGATGATAAATGAAGCTGTGTTGATCAGCAGTTAGCTCACCAACTAGTCCTGTGACCAGTTGAAATGTCACCAAGCTATGAAGCTACAATATATACACGGACATGCAACTGATTTTCACTTTGATACCGATGACGAGTCTTTGTTTCAGGGGTCAAAAGGTCCAGACCTGTTTGTGGTGAAACCTCTTATCTCTACAGTTTTAACATAAAAGTGATTTCTACCTTCACAGAGGACAGACAAAATAGAAACCAGATGTACTGTATGTATTTTTCATACATATCCCTGTGGAGTTCTCCTCTTCATATATCAAATACTCATGAAAATAATTGTACAGCATTTAATATATAATCAACGCAGCAGGATTAAAACATAGTTATCGATTGTTTTTTCTTTGCTAGCACTTATGTTTTACTTTTTTCATCTCCTTAAAATCCAGCATTTTGGGCACGGACTAGATCGACATTCAGCACTTAGGACATCAAACGGCACATACTGGCATGTCTGAATCAAACTTTTCAGTAAAAGTGTCAAGAAGAATACCTTCAGTAGATGATCGTCATTAGAGACATAAAGGTCGATGCATGACGATATTGGAGCACAAAAACAAAAAGATCATTTTGTGCACTGATAATGGCAGGGACAGTCTACAATTGAGGGTCACTGTGCATGTGAGCAATTAATTAAGAATGTGAACAAAATATCAGAAAGACCTGCTGTTTTGTTTTACTTTTGAAGCTCACAATGAGGAAGTCAGCCGTTATCTTTTTCTACTTCAGTTTTGCTCTATTACAGCATTGTTGTTGATGCATGTGCACATTTATTCCTTACAGATGGCAAAAGGAAACCATATATATGTGTGTGTTGTTATCTGAAATAACTGGACCCATTGGTAATACTGGATTACTTGTTGAGCTCCACACAGCAGCTCAGAGTGGACAATATTATATAGAAACATCTGCTGTGATTCTTTCAATTGGACTGTTGTGGAAAAATCTTCAAGATTTGTGCAATGACTGGATGAAAACTGTCCAGGACAGAGAGAGGTTATTGTGTAAGCGAGGTAATAATGAGTGTGCGTGTGTGTGTGTGTGGGGGGTGTGCGTGCGTGCGTGCGTGTGCCTGTGTGTCTACAGGATAACACAGCAGCAGGTTGCTGGGTAGTCAGCACTGACTTGGTGCTCATTGCCGTAGACATAGTAGACGTGAGTGTCGCCTTTCCACTTATAGTTCACCTTGGAAATGGGGATCAACTCGACCGTCTGCCTCTGAGAGGGAAGAAAGGAAGAGAGAGAGAGACAGAGAGTTACTCTCTTTGTTTATCATATCATTGTCAGGCCTGTGTCTGTCTGTCAAGTAAGCATCTGGATGTGATTGGCCAAACTTAGCATAAAGACTGGGAGCAGGGACAAATAGTTAGCCTGACTCTGGCACACTGACACATCCCCTTGTCCACTACTTATGAGCTATAGTGAACCAGCCTTTTTGTGTTGCTGCTCCAATCTTAAACATTCATACACAAGCAGTGCATTGATCAATCTAGAACATCATGCATTGCAGCATGTCTTGCGAAAGTGATGGAGAGAAAGAACTTCTCAACATGTCAGGCAATAATGTTAGCCCGGAGTAGCAGGCATGCATAACACTCCTCAGATGACTTAATGTGCAGCAGCTCATATTCTCCTCTGAATGAACAGCAGCATTTTAACCTCTTCCACTCCCACCTTATTTTGAAGCAAAAATGCTGTCGCTTTAGAACCAATTTGACTATATGCATGAATGAGGGCTTTCCAGAAAGGGGACACTATAGAGTTTCTTGTGAAAGTGTCAGAAACACTTCAGGGACTTGAACAGAGCAGTGGATCAGTAAGTGAGCAAAAAAATCAGATTTTCTGTCTGCCTAAAAATAAATTAATTAATAAAAATAAAAAACGGTCTGTGTGGCTTTATCCATAAAAGTAAATGGCAGTATGGGGCTGTAAGCACACTATCAACCAGGTGTTCATACACCTGGTTCAAATTTGAAGAAGACAGCACAAAATATGACCATCCTGCAGTGTTTTTTTTTTCATGATAAAATCCACACGGAGATGAGAGTCCAAATAGACATTTGATAATGTGATGTGCAAAACTGCTTAAAATATCACCACGGCAGTGGTAGTAGTAGTATATTTTGTGTGTGTGTTTGCTCCGTGTTTTGACATGGCAACGTCAGACTACACAGTGACGCTGCAGATTGGCGCACTTACAAGTCATCTTCTTCTTCATCTTGTACACATTTACGATTGAATACGCTAAATCTTTCTTTACACTGTCCATTATAATCATGTCCAGCACCCTCCCTGACCTTTCCATAAGCTGGTAACATCAACATCCATGTCATCTTGTACCTTCAAAATAAAATCGAGGGAACGTCTCCCTCGGTTGAAACGGGGGAACAAAAACAATTTATAAGAGGATTACACTTTTGGACTGTAGATATTTTGTATATTCTTGTGCAAAATAAATGAGAAATAAAATAAAATCGATACTGAATTAGCAAAAAAAAAAAGTAATGAAGTCACAGATACCAAATATGCCATGTTTAGTGTTGTAGTAAGCCTGCACAAGCTGAGACTATAGAAGAGGAGGGGCTTGCGAACGCTGCTGTCCCCGCGGAGTTGAAGAGGTTAATAATAAGAACCATCATATGGTGAATTGTTCAGTAACATCTTTTTAAAATACTGCATATGAGCTATAACAACAATATTGTTCCTTTAAAAATATATATATATGAATGTAGTAATATTATACAAATATTGTCATTATTTTAAGACATGAAAATCTGTATTTTATCGCCCCTGAGGGGAAATCTGCCACATAACACAAACTGGCAAACAGAGTAAAGAATGCTGTTTTCAATTTGCTGCATTGTGTTAACTGACATATGAAAACCTTTTGACAGCATCCTTGTTTCACTTTCAGGGCCTAAAACATTTGCACGGCACTGTGTATGAACTTTTAAGACATATGACTATTTGTGAGAGCTGTCTGCTGGACCTACCTGCTGCAGGATCCTGGAGTTTTGGGAGAACTTGCTTTGGTGATCTCTGATCAGACGCTCAGAGGCCTCAGCCATGGCCTGGTTTGGGAACCCGATCAATGGGTAGAGCTGAGGGAGATAGACAGAGAGGGTAACGCAGTGCAGTATCGGTTTAGGTTCATGGCTGAAGGCTAAGGTTTAGTTTTGACTAAGGGGGAAGGAAGGGGGCATGCAAATAATCAAGTGTGTGTGAGTATGAGTATGTTTGTGTGTTTAAGTGTGTATGCTTACCAGGTAATGGTTGTACTTGTACAGTTCCTTTCCACTCACAGAGCGAAGATCATCGACCCTCAGACCAGAGTTCTGCTCCACCACGTGGTCCTCCACATTGTTAGTCCTAAATACAGAAACACAAATACAGAAAATACACTGATTCAAATGTATACACATACAGATATGTCCAAACTTGATGGTTCTCCTCTACTATTTTCAGATTTTTATGTAACATTTTGCCATTTAATGTAACATTTTATTTCAATTAATACAAAAAATTAAAAAGAAATGGTGCAGCCAGAACATGTGATCTTTATATCTGGCAAATACTTCATAATATTAGCAACAGGATCAACATCATGGTCCATGAAGATGGTCTTGTAGACTTTACCATAACCTGGGTTGTTACTGTATTGTTGTAATTATTTTCTTCCTTGTCCCATGACAAAACCCATCATCTTTTCTTTCTAAAAACAGCCAAGCAATTGAACTTTTCTTAATTGACTGAAGGCAACAGCCTGTTACAATACACTTATTTATAACCAATTCTAGGGTGACTAGTCACTTTGTCCAGGTTATTTTCCAGAGTAGTTGACAGAGTAAGCAAGAATTCACAAAGATAAGACATTTTAACCCCCATACAGAGGAAAAACAGCACATTGTTTCCCGTGAAGGGCATGGATAACAGCACTTTGTGTGGACACACACAAGATACCATATACACACATAATGTATTTCATGTAATCATGAAAACTGTGTGCAGTGTGTATTTGTATCACTATGAATTCATATAATGCAACTTTAATTTCATACCACCAGAGGGAACCAAAGTATCATCAACAACAACACTGAACCTGACTAAGGAGGGTAAGTATGGTTCAGTGTATGCAGCTTTAAGCCCACTAGGTCCTATCTGTGATCGGATGAATCAACTTAACCTCCTCACAAACCACTGTAGAATCTTAAACAACTATTGATTACCAATGAAGCTTTTTAGGAGCCCTGGTATCATTTTCAAGGACTTGTAGGGACCACTTCAATCACTTTCATTATTCCATCAAATTATCCACACAGACCATACAAACTCTTCAAGGGCCCAGGGGCCCTCATAAAAGACAATGGTAACATTCTCAATATCCTCTGGAATTAAAACAATACCTGTTAGCTCCCCCAGCACCCATGAAACCATAAATACTGATTTTCACTTCCATTATTCAGGGGAGAACTAGCAAATTTCAGAGGAAGAGAAAGAACAATAGTCACAGTCAGATTGCACCATCTCTCAGTTACAGTTCAGTTACCCTGAATTGCGAGGGACTACTTCATGGTCAGTTATACACAGCAGACATTGTAAGATAGTCATACATCCAACAAATATGTAAAGATCAAGGATATATTTAAAAGTCCAGAAATTCTTCAAAAACATCTAATCAAGAGCCCTTAAAAACCTCCCAGGACCTAGAAAACCTCTTGATGGCCTCATGACCACCTGTCCACAAACAACAATTGAAATTGCTCAGGGGCCCTTAGTCATTATTCAAATAGCATGACACCTGGAACATCTGACAACCTCTTGGAGCCGTGCAAGGCCATATACAACATTCTCAGCCAATCTGCTCAAGGACCACTGCATCCTCTACAAAGACCCCTGGAACCTCTTCAACATTTTCAAGGTCTCAGAATTTCCTCAATGGCCTTTGGAGATCGCTTAAAGATCCATGTCAACTTAAAGGTCTTAAAGGTCTTCTCCATGGACTATCTGAACCGTTTTGAGGACCACTGGAAAGGCCCTAGAACCCCAGGAACCTCATTTAACCCCCACAGTTGCAATACCGGTACCTACCACTCCACTTTGAGCTGGATGAATGTCAGCAGCTGACGTTTTCCATCGCAGGTTTGGCACACCTTGTTTCCACAAGAATCACATGCTGTGCACCTACACACACGGGTCAGAGGTGACATGTTGTCAGAACTCAGATTTGATTTTGGCCACATTTTCAGTTTGTAATCTAATCACATTGAGTGACCTAATCGTTTAAGTGTTCTCCATATTCAATATTATAAAAGTAAAAAAAAAATTAACCAACATTTTATATGAGACTAGTTTGCCTAATTTGAAGTCATGTTTTTTAAGACAATAAACAATTTGCCTTATCACTGTACCTGTCTTTGCCAGAACCATCACAGCGATGGCAGTTGTCATCCATCTTTGTCCCAGTGCCATTACACACCCAGCACGGTTTCTACAGAAACACACACACACACTTTAATGTTGCTTTGGTATGATTATGAAAACAAAAAGTTATTATCTAGTTTACTATTACAGATTAATT
>OMNW01010287.1:9179-20317 GCA_900303245.1 Selene dorsalis
GTTCACTCAATCACGCTACAGCAGGTCAGCTGAGTGAATCAGAGAGCAGAGTAATACAGTATAGTAATGTAAGAGTATAATCTGTGCAATCAGATGTCTTTTACCCTGAATGATTCATCTGATTTCACAAGATCACATGAAGCAAAAGAGCTGTGCTGGGACTTCAATTTATGTAGAATCTGTCTTTGTATGTTTCTGATTGCAGTGAGGAGGAATGACTGTCAGCCAAGCAGCAGAAAGATGCTGAATGTTGAATATCTGAGCTCTGCATCATGAAAAGAAGTCCCTGTTTTGAGATGAAAGGACGTGAAGTGACACATTGGAAATGCGATGATTTGATTCAACACAATTATCTCTAATAAACTCATTATGCAATTACCCTCTGGTCTGCAGTTCAACCCTGTAAATGTTAAAGTTGTTCAGAAAAGGGCACAAAAACAAACACCAACCTGTCTGATCTCTCAGCGTGCCCCGACTTCAATCGCCTTCAGGATTCGTAATGAGTCAGCAAACATTTTCGTAACAAATTTGCACCACTTTCCACCCTAAACAGGACAGCCACACTTCCTCCGATAAATACCACGAGCAGGTATCTCTTACTCAGTGGCATGTCTAGCACAGGATGGAGACCTGTATGCCAATACCTCCACAGTGTAAGGGCCTGATTGTGTTTGGGGTTGCCTGGTCACACTTAATGCCGCTCTGAGATACCTGAGCATGGAGGATGGCTATTGTACAACCGCCAGTGCTGCTCCATGGTGCTCCTGTCCTCTGTAAACCAGGGGAGAAAGGAGGAAGGGAGGCTTCCTTTAAAATCAATGCATCTCTTGGACACCGGAGGGTCAGGGCTGTCAAATGGCACTAAAGAGACACCATTAGGTCTCCTGGAGGCTACAGGTTACTTCTTGATGTACTCGTCTAAGACAGCACTGAAGACAAGTGTGCCTCTGTCTAAAAGGTAACATTTTAAGGACAGAAACACACCAGGGCAAGAGGACTAAATCTTGAAAAAAAAAACTACAATAAAGTGCTGTCTCTCCTCTCCTCTCCTCTCCTCTCCTCTCCTCTCCTCTGGCCATCCCACCATGAGTGTACACAGCTAAAGCATTCCCAGACATTAAACTCTCTCATATTATCCACGACTATATATTACATTCACTGGCTACTGTGCAAACTGTGGTTATGGTGAGAGTGTGGACTGAGTGAGGGAACCAGCGGCAGGTTTCTCACACATATTCAGTGACAGGCGTGCCGCTAGTCAAACAGCTGGCTGTCACTGGAGCACAGCAGCTGGAGTTTTGACAGGAGAGCTGGCAACGGCACAAAGTTAGAGCTGACACTGACACAGACAGGAGTCGCTCATATGGATGTGAGACATGTTCAGTTTATCACCTGCTTTTGGCGAGGTGTTGGAAGCACTTTGATTTATCACTGATAGACAGTGATATACAGACTCGTGTGATACTAAACTGTGCACTGATCAGTAGCATTGAAGAGAACGCACCACAACAGTATTGTTGAGAATCTAATCACATTTTTCAGTGCCTCGATCTGTGTGGTCTTTTTAATTTACTGGGAACTTTGATTTTAAGAATGGGAACTTTGTGAGTGATCTGCTCTGCACTCATCAGTAAACATACAAACAGATCCACAATCAGTATTGCCACTCATGCAAAGTGTCATCCCCTTTACTTTCTGCTGTCAGTGCTGGCACAAATTTTCATTCGTTACCACATAAATAAAGCACCACATCCTGGGGTCAGGTTCATTACAACAGGTTTTGATTATGGCTTAAATCAGAGCACTTTTCAGACCTCTGATAAGATCACTAAATTCAGACGTTGCAACAACAGTTCTCATTGAAACAATATTACAGGAGTAGGATTATTTTGAAATTAATTCACAACTAAACAGTTTTGCAAGAATTGATAATACGAGCTGCAGGAACATGTTATGTGGAAAATTCAGCAAGGATTGCGATTTACAAAAATCACCTGTGCTTTTCCCTTAACTGTGTTATGTGTTTTAGTGAGCAAAAATGTGTTTAGACTTTTGCAAAAAGGTAAAATAAGATGTGCAATTTGTGTCTCACTGATGAAAATAGTTTGTCAATTCCAATAAATCCAGTCAGGCGACTTAAGATTTGAATTTCAAACAGTGTTCATAGCAGCCACACTCATATCAGAAAGCCAGAGGCTGTGTTGAGCGACTGAGAGGCCGGACTGCCTTCCATGTGTCTGTTTTCCTCCTGGTTTACTATCATCACCTCTCCACTGCAGCAGACTGCTCACATGACACTGATAAAAGCTCCCTGACCAACATCCACACCTGAACGAAAAAACAGCAGCTTCAATCTTTCATTGCACTGATGAAAAAGACAAAAAAAATCCCCAAGTGACAAGGAGCATTTGAGTGAAGCTGAGGAGAGTGACAACGGGGAACTTGATAGTGGGAGAGGAAGTGGAACCATGTCTGTCCAAAACTGGTGGAGTTTGAAATGATGCCCGTGAGAGCTGTGGTGAGAAGAGACAAGGAAAAAAGCTGGAAAAGTGAATAATCCTGGAAAAGGTTTCTTTGGCATAAGTTTAGAAGATCTTTGTTTATACATATTTACTTCTTTTTTTTTTTAAAAACATATTGTTAATGCTATAAAATATGGCAGCAAATGTCTAAGGAAAACAATGGGAACATCTAAACCTGCTCTAATAAAGAAAAAAGTAAAACCTGCCACAAAAGAAGAGCTGAAATTTGATACACAGCTTTAAGGCAGCGTTGCACCATGACAGTGCATTATTGTGATATCACAAATTTGTCCAGCAGTGACAGGTCTGTGGAGCATTCCCTCTCCACCCATTGCAGTACAAATAACTGGTAATTGGCCTATTACTCTGTCGCCAGGTCTGCTTCAGCAGTTGAGCTCACTGAGCCCAAGGAGCCGGTGAAGGGACCCGTCTCACCTTGTCTGAGTGGCTCAGGTATGTCTCCCCTGGAGGGACTGCAGCCCACTTCTCTTAAAGGGATGTCCTGCAGAGAGACCTGTCCATCACCAGACCTCCCAGTGTGTCAAAATTCTTCCACTGGGCTGTGGAGGCTGAACAGTGTTCAGCGATCAACGTTAAGAGCATTTAAAACTGCCTTTCTCCAGCTTTCCCCCTCTGCCAGACAATGCCACTCCTCTTTCACGTCTTTGTTGGAGCTGTCAGTCAGTGCGGACTTTACATACAGCAGTAATTACAATTTCAAACTGCTCACTACCTCTCTAGTCAATGTGTCACATGTCACTTGGGCTTAAGCTTGTTGTTATGACATTCTTTACCTAAATGGCTTCACTAAAGCATCTATTGTCAAATTGTCAGTCTCAGACCTTGGGATCAACAGTCCAGGGTGCATTTACCTGAGGCCATACTAGACCTCAAGGGCTACAGGTCTCATCACTATGCTACATGTATAGAGGCTACTGACATCAGTAAGAACTTAAAAGAGGAGGGTAATGTCAACTGCTTTTTTTTTCTTTTTTTTTTTACAGGTAATTTCTGTCTATTTCCTGTCTGTTCACTTCTAAAAATATATTTGTTTTTGCTCCAATATAATAGGCTTAGTGGTTTGTTGGAATTTGTACAAATCGTGTGTGTTTTATTCTTGAAGAACCTCATGTTTGGTATTCCTCCTGCATATTGGACATTGAGGAGTTAAAAAGAAAAACTAATACTGGAGGCCATTTCAATAAAAGATGCATAAATGAATCCAAAATTGTGAGTCAGTGAATGAAAACAAGCTGAAATGTTTACTGACAGGACGTTGAGAAGAAAACGGCATTCAACACTCTCTGTCCTGACTCATGACTTCACTGACTGAGCGATGGGTCACATCTGCTCTGAGCACAGCTTATTCGCTTTAGAGCAGACCTGAAAACTCTCTTCCATAATGGATGCCTGACCTTTGCTCAGTCCATTTAATAGAGAATTGTTTGATCTTTGAATAAATTTTAATGAGCAAAAATCGTCCTCTATGCAAGCAATTACTTAATTGTAGCGTCTTACAATTGACAATAGCAATATCTTTTTGTTACCTAAGTGCGTCTTGGTGACTGCCCATGATCATTTACACCAGGAGGCACCACCAGAAGTCTCTGCCCCTGCCAACACCCTGTGAAAAGTGGGCTCAATTAAAAGCCCTTCATAAATATTAAACACTATCTATCAGCAAGTTATTCATATAAATGATGTATCCACTTGTAAGCATAGACTATCAACATCTAAACGTCCTGTAAATACAGCTCAGTCATGGAATCCCTGCTCTGCTGTAATTCCAGAGCCGGCCAGTTTTAAACGGGCATGGTGCCAGCGCAGCACTTCACCATGCTAGCTAACAGAGAAGCGGCAGTACTAATGTTTGGCTCCTGCTCCTATGGTAAGTGATCAGTTTCATCAGAGTAGGGTGAGCACTGCACAGAGCTGATTCATCTGTCACCAGAGGGAAGGAGGCCCGCTGAAAGACACAGAAAGCTTGGAGGGAAAAAATAAGGCTGGTGAATATATTCATAGTTTCACTGAGGTGTTTGATATTTCACAGCTGAATTTGGTCACTTGCCACATCCCAATTCAGTAGTGATGATGTGTATCTAATTACAATGTAAATACATTACCAAACATTGTGTAATAGCGTAACCCCCACTGGTATAACCCGGCTTTAGGTAGGCAGGTGATTTTATTGAAATACAATTTCGACAGCGTTTTGTACCTGCTCAGAGATGATCAGTCTCAAACAGAATCCCACAGCATTGTACCATGAATAATAGCACACGTCTCTGTATTATTTATCAGCTCAGGGCTAAAGTTGGTCACAAGAAGTCACTGTGACAGATGCTTTCTGGCTGGGTGCCAAATGCAGGCAAGTGAGAAGTCTCGGAAGTGTTTGCACAGGGTGTAAAGGAGCCCTGCAGGTCATGTTGGCCCTGTTCAGATAACCACGGCTAAACACTGGGGCTAACTAGGAAAGCTTTACAATGGGAAACCACCAGAGTTGTAAGTAAGTGTCTCAGCAGGACAATATTATAGCATGTGATCCAGTCTGGAAGACGGAGTATGAGATGGGAGGAGCAAAAGAAAGAAAAGAGAGAGTGACTTTTCAAAATATAATTGATCTAATTGTTTGGTTCAAACTACTGGTCAGGTGTGAAAATAGCAAATCTAATACATTTCAGCTTTGTCCTAGATTCAGGTTTTGGGTATGTCATGGATAAAAAAAAAAAAAGCACTGTGGAAAACTGCACATTAAAATAACGCAGCTTTGATTTGTTTCACGAACACAAGCAGACAACCTGCACATAAACAGACATCTGAGAGATTCAAGCTTCAGCAACTTCCCTTACAACTTTGAAAATACTGGCCAAAAAAATAAAAAAATTGACTCTGCAACAATGTTTACAGTTGCAGGTTGATTGACACCTGTCACAGCACACCCTCGTCATTTTCTGTTAATGCATGCTGATACACTACAATGAGTTTTTATACACTACATGCCAAAACAGTGCTCTGTCAGCATCACTAATGTTATAGTGTATGTTTTATAGCTTTATGGAATTTGTATACAGTCTTTACACTTAACTCAGTGTGAAGTTCTTAGTAGCTGCACAGACTAGAAGCAAAATGGTCAAAGCCATGTGATTTAGAGTTTCCTATAATATGAACCATATGTGTTGTCTACTCGTGAATGATTCTGACAAGTCTACACTGTTTAGTCTGCATGGTTCCGTTTACATGAAAATGTGACAAATTCAACATCGCTGCTGTCTTTTGATCAACAGATAGGCTTTAAGAATAACACATTATTGAAACGTGCAACAAATTAAGTTGGAAAACAGAGAATTTCTGCAGTCATCATTAACATCTGTTCATTCCATGCAGGGGTGCTTCTTTCAGGTGCCATGTGCACATTTTTGTTAGCCACAAAAGGTATTAAAAAAACTTAAAGATGTGTTATTCTTATACTGCATACTTTCTCAACTTTGAATTAAATTTCAGGCATTCTTGGCATGACCCCGTAGATTTTCTCAGAGGCTTTGTGAGTTCAAGAAATCAAGATATCTAGAAAATTGTCAGGAACCAGACATTTGTTGCCTCTATCTTCTGCTGCCATGGAGGACTCATTTGTGTCTCTGGATGCTGTGCTAATTCCAGAGACCCTGTATTCAATTATTCATGCCAACTACATAACTTTTCAATTAACTAATTGCCAGGCTCTAGAGATTCCTGCAAACACTGTGCCCCCGGCAGGTCACCGGTAGTTATGGGAGGGGATTTCTTCACCTGTAGTCTTAATACACAGTGACTTAAAGGGAGTAGAATTGAGTAAATATTTAAGAGAACAAAATGAGCTTTTGTAATGTTACATCTCCAGTCTCAGTTATTTTCTGACAGTAATTTTGTTAAATGAAGAATTTATATGACATTTCTGTTTCAAATTATTGTTAAATACACATTATTGTTAAATAGACAATATGTGTAGATATATTACCAATTTTATGTAAGCAATTCAGATATAATGTCCTCTAGGTGAAAAATCTAGCTGCTCACACAGAGTGTGCTTATCTAAATCATCCAAGTCATTTCAAAGAGCTCTGATGGTTCGAGGAGAATAAAAAAATAAAATAGAATAAATATATAAAAATAACACAAAACAAAAACCTACTTTTCAGCTAGTTTACAAGGGAAACTTTAACCCCTTCCCCTCCTCTACCTGCTCATCTTGCTTAGTCTCATCTTGAGACCCAATTATGCATGAATATAAGAAAAGTTTGCATCATCTTTTCCAGAAATTACAAAATTAGAGGTTTGCGAGGCGTGTGAGAAAGAGATGTGATGGGTCAGGAAGTGGCAGACAGCAGTAAGGAACCTGTTTTACTCACTTGCCAAATTCTGCCATGTTACTGTCAATCTAATCTCTCTGACCTGATGACCTGTCCACAGAGATAAGAGGCAGGAACAATAGGGAGTTCCCATGACCAGTGTGTCATCGGTGCTGCACTGAGACCTAATGCATCCTGAGGTTTGTGGACTCTGCTTCTGCAGATTGCACTGTGATGCAATTTCTTGTAAAGTATAGCAAGATATTTATCCTTTTCTGCAATGACCTAACCTTTTTTTCTGATTCTTCTGCAGCCATTAATGGCTCCAACATCAGCCAAACCTCACTCGAAACAAAACGTGTACATGCATTTCCACCAGTAATGGAATTCCATGGCAGCGACTTAGATTTGTGATATTTTAAAGCAAGACCCTGTTTATTCCTTGTCATAAACATCTCAACATCCACGATAACTTTCTCCATCTGTTCTTCATTCTCAAACCAATCCTCACTGGAATAACAGCAGGCATTATAAACCGCATAAAGTATCTGCCTCAAGAAGCTATGCATAGACTTATGGTATCTCCAGATCGAGCAGATTTGAATACGGTTAAAGTACAGCTGCCTGTGCCTTTAGGCAGGTAAACAATGTAATAGGAAACTGTCACAACTGATTTGAGGGACGCACAGCCAATAGCAGGAGACGACATGACATTTCTCCTCATATATCACAACCTCCTGATGGCAATCTGTGAAGTCCGGGAGTGTGTAAGGAGAAGCAGAGAATATGATGGGAACTGGAGAAGAATATAGTACAGGAGGAGGGAAGAGGAGCGATGATGCCTGAGGAAGAGAACAAGACAGAGATGACAGGAGGAGAGAAAGTGGGGCCAGTGGGCAGAGGAAGAAAAAGAGGAGGTGACAGGACAGGGTGAGTGCTGCACAGTGATAATACTGGCTCCTTTCAGCCAGTGCACAGGAGTAAGGTGAGACTCCCACCAAACTGTGCTTTCTGGGCAGAGGCCCAAACCTGGGGCTGCCTGATTGATTTGCCCAGTAAAAGGCCCATTTGTGCAGCTGTGCCAGAGCTGATTTCTCTCCACCAGCCCACTACAGCTCCCACTGCGGAGAAACCACATTAACCAACACACAGAGACCCCTTCTGAGAGCAAATGCGGGTGACAGCACTTTCCCGACCGGGCAGCGTGTGCAGTAATGTTTCGGAGCAGTGGTGACAATGTAAAATATACTGTATAGATATGCTTCTATCAACTCCCTGTCCTCACCCTACTTTACTGGAAAGGTCAACTCTATGTTTCCAAAAAATAATCACATTTCCATTAATCGATTTTCATGCTGACAGTTCAAGAATCTATTCCTGAAGAGATTTCAATAGAAAAGATTGGCGCACAGTTTGTCTGCAAGTGCGTGCAAGGTTATGGTCAGTGTTACCTTGCTGAGATTAAGAACAGTGGTAAACTGAAAGTTATTCATTAAAATACCAATATTTCATCATTAGCTTTACAACCCTCAGAATAAATCTTTGCTCAGACTGAGCCCTAATTTTTTTTTACTCCATCATTTACCTTGGAATCACTTTTGCTTGTTTTGTTCAAAGTCAGACAAGAAATAATGTGAACCTGTCCTTTGATAAACGCAGTAGGCCTCTGCTGGGATGCGTGCGTTATATTGTATGTTTGTGGTTAAAGGGATTTGGAAGGATCTGTGTGTGCAGAGAGGAGGGATATAAGTAGTGCAATATGAGAGTCAACTATGTAGATATTCTAGCGAGGTTACTTGAGGACGCTGTTGAAGCTACATTTGTGTTTACGACATAAGAAGCTGAGCATGTTTTCCTTTTGACCGGGGAATTATCCATTTATTGGCTTGTAAGGGCGCAGCTTCTGTGTGCAAAGAAGTGCTGTGCTCATCCCTGTATGAATCAAACCCTCTCTGATTAGCCATTCAGAGTGGATGGGATAAAACAGGCCCCAGGTGGCCCCCTCTGTTAAATGGCAGATTAAAGAGTGCACAACTAATTTCTTTAGCCTAATCTTATTAAAGGAAAAACAGCTGTCAACTGTCACCATGTGAATACAAACGGTCTGCCACCAGAGCAGAACTGCGTCTGTGCCTTGTTGGTGGGACGCATAGTGACACTGCACGCACACACTGCTTCATGCATATTCATCACCTGCACATTTGAATATGACATAGAAGTTAATCAGCTGTAAAAAAAAAAAAAAACTGTGCATCTGAAAGTTTGTTAATCTTTGTTTCTTTATTTCAAAATTTGGCATGAAATGCCTTTGTTGCCTTGTTTCATTTGGCCAAATGACTCTGATGCTATGCAGAGATATTCAAAGGAATATACACAGTGTATTTAAGCTGGATGAATAGGGCTGCGTTTGAGTTGACAAACTAAATAATCATTAAAATCCCTGCAGTGACTAACAACATATTATTCAATAAAACAAAAAAATGTTTAAAAGTTTAAATCAATGATTTCTTTTTCTCCAGTAGACTTTTGTGGTTATTTATCTAATTCATCTGCAACGTTAAATACATAACACAGATTCTAATTTTACTAATGCAATATTCACGTTGGAAAAGAAAAAAAGAAAAAGCTTTCTGCAGGATCCATCTGCACCTTCTCGCAATCATCACTCGCTCACATTCACAGCTCGGATGTGGAATTTTTTGGCCCCCTGCCTTCTGACATGATCTGATACCAGGTGCTCAGGACCCCAGAGTCTTTTGGTGACCCCTCCACTTTAAAGCCTCATCACCTCTGAATCCCCACTCATGTAATCCTACCACACAAACACACACACACCCTTCACACACACATACTGTATATGCACACACACACAGACACACACAGACATACACTAATGAAACCCTCGTCCTGCTTTAACCTTTAATTCAAGCTGAGGCATACGGGGCAGGTTCCTCAGGATTAACACGTAGACTCTTTTTCAGCATTTGAGCAATGGTTGGTTTTTGTCACAGTGACTTATGACACCTGAGTACCGTAGCCCACTCGCTACAGTGCCGTGCCATCACGGCCTTTTGATTGCTCCTCCTCTCTGTAATTGCCAGTGATTAACCCTGGCAGGAGAGCGGGCCAGAGTGAGTCTCTCTCCCCTCTCTGCTGACAATCCTTGTCAGTGGGTTTGAGGGGCAATTTGGCTGCTGACATGCCTTCCCCAGTCTCCTGTTACTGGGGAGGTATGCTGTGCTTGACCCAGTAGTGCCAGACTATCTGAGGTTACAGAATTCCTTTCTCTCCTTCTTTCCCTCCGTTTCTCCTTTTCTTCTCTCTTTGTCTGTATCTCTCCTCTCTTATTGCCTCTCTCCTCCTTCTCCTAACCCTCTTTTTCAATCTTTTTTGCTCCAGCACTCAATTTTTCTCATCCTCCAATCCTCGCTCTCTGAATTTCTTTCTCTTTCTGCTAGAGTTCACATCGGACAACCCGACTCCTTGGCTTTAGTGCCTGGGCTGCCTGTGTCTGCCTGCTTTCAAGACTGCACGGGGGCAACAAACAATGGGCATATTGTTAATCTGTCCATAAGAAAGCCTTATCTTGTTGTAGACATAGTATTAAATTTCGGAGCGGCCCCATGTGGCCACCCTGGGGGAGGGGTGTATGGGGAGGGAAGCAGAGAGAGAGAGAGAGAGATGTGGATAATAAGATGTGTAATCTCCTCACCTACTCTAAACAGCTTAACCTTGTCAGTGGCTGCTGGCCCAGTTGCACCCTGGCTGGGGATAACATAGGGTTAAAGTTGGCTGTATGCAACTCAAGTTCAAGATACAGGTCGTGGCGTGGAAGCAGGTTATGACTGTAGTAACATTTGACTTGAGTGCATATATTAAGAATTGTCGTTTTGTTCGTTTTGGCCTCTGGAGTGTTTGGTGATATGTTTGGATATGGTCTTATAGTGATGATAATTATGTGGCATGTAAAAGTATGGTTTTCATTTCTTCACCACAAACCACAAATTTCATTTTAGGTCCCTGAAAAATTACAAAAAGTATTATTAATACCTTTTTTGTATAAACTCTTGTAAAAGTTTAAAGGGTAAGATTCTGGGAATTTGCCGACTTAGCTTAACTCTGTATGAAGCCCAGTCTGAATTCCAGGACAGATGGTTTATCTGGGAGAAGGGAAAGAAGATTAGAGGAATTACAAATGACAATTTTTACTTCAGACAATACCTTACTTCCATGTAGACTGTTCACACAACTCCTTAGAACATATTCAGGTAATGTGAACACAGACAAATTA
>OMNW01010289.1:0-11312 GCA_900303245.1 Selene dorsalis
CATGGGGTGGGGTGTGAAGTCAGATGTCAGATGGAGGGAGGTGAAGGGAGACCTGCCGGAGGGGGGAAGCCTCATAAAAGCATCATTAGGGAGGAGGCTGCACCTCCAGGCGTGCTCCCCCCAATGACTCACACCTACGAGCTTGTTAAGGCTTCCACTCGCCGGACAGGAGGTCGAGTTCAAGGCCGCGAGTCGGGACACATGGTGAGAGATGGATAAATAAAACAACAAAGCTTTGCATGTCTGACACTTTGGTTTCAAAGAAAGGGAAAACCACCTCCAAAAATAAAAGGCAGACTGTCTTTTAACTGCTGCAGCGGTTTCCAGTAAACCAGAGATATCGTGCTTTCAATATTAACCAACGCGCTGCGCTTATACAACTGTGCATCTCTATTTAAAAAAAGAGATTTTGTGAATATAAAACTCTTTGTTATATGTTACGTGAAGCTGCACACACTGTCCGTGCTCTGCCCCGGGGTCACTGAGGTTATACAGGTCGGCTGCCGTTTGGCTGAACTCTGGATAAAACCATGTACTACACGTTCTCACCCCCTGGCCAGTCGTGTTTGAGCTCATGGGATTTCTCGCACGTATCTAAAATGTTGGTGATATGTTACTATGCACGAGTGTGTGGAATGTGGGGATGGTTTTGGCTCCGGTAATTTGCTGACAACTCTCTGTGTACACAGCTCTACTGCTGCACAACGAATTATGAAGATGGGACCTGCCCTGCCCGGGGGGGGGTTATACAGGCTGGATTTTAGCTTACACCTGTAAGGTCAGCAGTTCGTTTGCGGCCAGCGCTGGAATAGTGCGACTGGCACCGACGCATGAGGTCGTCCAACATGCAGCACATGATGAATCCTGACTAAATATAGCAGGTTTGAAGCACCTGAAAACTTTGGTATCAAGTCTTAACATTAAACATCCTCCATATTCAATTAAAATTACACTAACCTGCCTTAAAGGTGCTTCTTTTACTCTACTGACGATGAGTAGAGATGATGAAGGTGGCGGAGAGTCAAAACCAGTTCATATCAGATCTGGAGACTCAATGTAGAAGCACTGAGGTAAACCAGTTGTGTTTAAGAGCTGGGACACATAGAAATGGTGTTTATCTTTGTCACAAGTGTCTTCCTGGCAACATAAGCGGGAACTTATGTATATATAATATCTAAAAATAAAAAGGAACAGAAATGAAGTTGGGTCTGATGCATGTTGGCCATCTTTGTTTCTCAGCTCTGTGTCCTGACCCCACCAAACCAACGAGAAGAAAAAGTAACCTCCGACAGCAAATCAGTCAGTTAACCGATCTAAGTTATCTGGTTTAATCTCGAGGTGATAAAATCTTTCATATTTATCTGTGATGACAAATTCAGAGCACATTAAAAGAAGATCAAAACCTCATGGTTTAAAGGGCCGCTTTAATCTTGACTCTAATCACGTCTGTCTTGTCCAGACAGGTTCAGCACTTTGGCAGCGCTACTCAGCTTTACTTACGGCACTGTATATTTATTCCACATCTGTGCTGAAGCCACAGCGGCTGGTGCTGTACATACTAACTACACCGGCCCTTTGCACGGCTCCTTCCAAGCCTATATTGGTCTCTCACGTCAACCTGAATCTTTAATCCTGGATAATAAGATTTCCTTACCCTTCAAATCTTGTCAAATCCCACTCGAGTCAAGGCCTCCCCAACCAACATGGACATGTTACAATGGAAGGAGACTTACCATAAATCCGAACGTCCTGGCATGAGCTTCTTCTTTCCGCTGAAGTATGGTTCAAAATCTTGGGTCTTGAGTCTGTGGGCGTAGTCTATATAGCCAGATACTTCCTGTCCAAGAGTATTATGATCCCTTATGAAAATGACCGACTGTAAAAAAAAAAAGAAAAGAAAAGAAAAGAGAGAGAGAAAGAAGGAAACGCTCTGTGTAAATAATCACGGCCATCAAACCTCTCCTGAGTAAAAGCCAGCAGGGCCAATGTCACTTGTTAAAAGTGGACATATAGACGGGATCTGTTACAAATCCTCCCACTTTGAAATACAAAGGCTCATGTTATACTTTTGAATTGGGGCTCAAATCAGAGAGGGCTCCAGCTTGTGTCGCTGTCCTGCGATGGCCCGGTGATACCCAAGGTGGGACGTCTACAGAGTATCCTGCTCAGGTAAATGCGTGGGACTTGAGCTGAGTCCTTTGAGTTGAGAGAAACCAGAGTCTCAGTTCCGTTCCAACACACCTACGTTTAGGGTGAGAATGTAATGACATGAAATGTGGAGGTAAAACTTTAGACTATATGTTGTGTTAATAATTGTTGGAAAAAAAAAAAAAAACGAGGAGGCGCAGACGTCAAGTATAAAGACAAAAACAGCGCTTCAGGTTGGTTTAATATTAGGCCCATCCCTTTGATGGATTGATCCACAGTGAAACCAGAACTCCACATCAGACAGATGACGGCTTTAGACTTGAGGTTTCTCAATTTTTTCCATTTACAAATCCAGGGTCTGGGGACTCATATCATGTCTGGCCTGCACAACCCTTGTGATTCCAGGCTAAATAAAAGCATCAGCTGCTGATGGACCACTCGACCTTCCCGGTGCAGATACAGCTGACGGTAACAGATCAAGTTTTGTCTTCACGAGACAAAAGTAAAATCAGTGAGTGAATGGATGGAAACAACAGACCAGCGTCTGAATGTTCAGCTCTCTGAACTCGATCTGAAATGAACCCGAACCGGAGAGACATAACCCTCCCTTCCCCTCGGACTATCTGACCTTCACTGTCACGGTAACGAGCATTACGAAGAGTGTGTGTTGGAGACACATTTGCTCAGTGGTACAAAGAATACACAAGTGGATCGTGTTTGACTTCAAATATGAAAGCAACAGGCCCAGATCATTGCTGAAGAACAACCCCTGGGCTCTTCATAGTCCAAACACTGATTTGTGATTAGAAGACAATGAGTAACAACAGAAAGAAAGAAAAAAAAAGATTTGGTTCCTCAAATGCAAACAAAACAAATAAATCTCCCAGCTGTGCAGGTCTTTGTAGTGAGCTCAGACCAGACGCAACCTGGAAAAAAAAACAGGATGACAAATGGTTTTGTCACCTGATGCAGGCAAAGCAAATAAAAGGCAGGTTGTCCAAACCCCCTCGGGTGACAGGAGAACATGAAATGATCTTTTCATGTGGATTTGATGGTTTAGATAACACATGATGACAATGGATGAGAAGAAGTCCAAACAGAGCGCACACTCAGGTGTGAAGAGCTTGTTGTGTCTGCCTTCACAAAGATAAAACAGCTTTTCTTTCTGTCTCGCCTTGAGAGAGGACGACCCCCTTTGTGTCCGACTTGTCTTGTTTACTACGGGCATGAATGAGTCCCACTTGTCGGCCTATACAGTAACACAGAGAGACGATCCGAGCGGAGTACCTCGGCCAGTGATATCACATTTGTATAACTGTCAGGACGCGGGCCATCTGTGGATCCCTTCACTAAAAAAAGGCGTGAGATAACTAGTGCTCCAGAGCTCAGAAGAAAAGAGGGTTCCTTTCTCTACGTCTCTCAAATGTTTAAAACAGATGCTATCAGGTTTACAGCTGGCTGGAGGCCTGGGCTAGATACCCTATCTACTGGCTTCTGTCCGCACGCAGCCAGCCTTGAAAAGACATTATCAGGTGGAGCTGGCAGAAGGAGGCCAGTGACATTTGGTTTGTGGCGATAAAAAAATATCAGTTAAATTGGTCTTTGGTGGATTAATCAATTATGGTCAAATGACCTGGTAACTGGCGCAAACTGTAAAAGTTAAAGACATCCAAATGAAAGCCTTACCTAACCTCCTGTTAGGATGACCTGCTATTTACTGGACAACTCAGATGATACCGATATGTTGCAGCAGTGAATCACAAATACGATGGAAACAGAGACATTTTAAAAGCCTAAAGTCTGAGAGATTCATACTACAGTTTAAAAAAACAATACAAAACCCTGAGATAATTAAAATTCTCTCCAGCGTATGTAACAGTTTCTGAAAAGGTAAGGTTTTGGTCACAACATCTGTTGGTTATAATCAAAATCTCAGGATCAGATCTAAATTTTTCTGTTTTAAATCCATCTGCTCGTAAAAAAAAAAAAAAAAAAAAAAAAAAAAAACTCCACATGTTTTTCAGTGGAAACTGCGTGAAGAAAAATGTACACATAACTTTTGCTTTGCTAACTCGCCTCTGACAGGTAAGCCAAAGTTCATTCCACTCTCAGGGAACTTGAAGGAGCAGAACGGCCGAGCCAGACCCGCCGCTTATTTGCTGCAAACAAGCAACATGAGTTTCCAGCGTCAGTGTGGGAGGGAGACCAGGGGGACCTCCACCTTACACCATGGAAAACAAGTGGAAGCCTTACGTCACCTGCCAGCAATTACCAAGAACAGGTGCTGTGACCTCACAGGGCAGCGAGCGAGAGGCCCCCGCTTTATGGCAAACATCAGTCCGGTTAGTGCCTGAGAAGCTGAGCGCAGCACAGGTCCCAGGTACGACCGACTCTCTGCCTTTGTGACACTCCATATTCGGTTTGCTCCTCTTTGAAACTCTGTCTCGTGTGCACACAGTTGAAATTTCACCTGGCTGGAAGCAAAACACCAGTGACCTTAAGATGAAGGTTACATAAACCCGTAAAGAACAGTAGAGCGGGAGTTTCCTTTAAATCCATGATCCATGAAGTTAATAAACACAACAAAGCATCTCAAATCCTCATGGGTACCCCGCCCTCTAAGAATCCACTACGGACATGTTTATGTGCTCGGAAACAAACAGTGAAACTTGAACAGTGTTGACAATTGTAATTATTGAGGTCTGTGAAAACTGTGGAGGGATCCCCTGCCTCTTGACAATAAGTAAAACCCACACAGATGTGAACCACTCCACAAACCTGTGGCTAATCTTTCAAAGGCCCGTGGCTGAAAGAGAGGGATTTACAAATTCAAGTCAAACAGAAGCTGACAGCAGGCTGACACGTACTGCGCCCCTCCTTTGTGCTTTGACAATGTCCTACAGGTGAGAACACAATGGACCGGACCACCTGACATCCTGTGCCATAAGAAACGCAGTGCATGGATGTGTGTGTGTGTTTGTGTGAGTGTGTGTGTGTGCACGCACCACAGAATAAGTGCAAAATTACATTATTTTTATACTATACTATATATTTATACTATACTGTTTACTTACTAGTCTTGAAGAAAGTTAAAGGCATCAAACTTACCTTCTTTAGTAACTACGTAAGAGATGACTCTAAACGACCCATTTGTTTTGTTTTTATCTCTATTCTGCTTAAGTTAGCATGCTAACCAGCTAGCCCTGTCACTTTTCAACATGTATCACAGTCACAACCAGTTTGCATTGAATACGTAAAGTTGTTCAGAGGATGTGTCATAAATTCTTGTTTGATATACTCAAGAATATTAAACTGCTTTTTGCAACACAGACGAGTAAACAACTGTTAACGCTAACGCTAGCTATGTAGCATTAGCAAAACAAATAGCGCCTTTTAAATGTTTTTTTTTTAATATTTGAAACTTCACAGGAATTTAAAGTAGGCAGAAGATTGACTGAAGATGATTGATGCTATTAATCAATGCTGTGATGCTAGCTATGTAGCATAAGCAAAACTTAACAAAAGCAGCTCCTTTTGAATATTTTGAGCTGGACAGGAAATGAAAGTAGTCAAAAAAAAAAATTCAACAGGAACTACTGTATATTATACAACCAGACAGGACTGGTCATCAAAGAGCTGTCAGTGCTAACACTAGCTATGTAACATTAGCTAAGCTGTAAGTTTAACTGCTAAGTAATTTAGCTTCAAAGCGGTGTCTTTTCTTTTAAAAGGTTTCTATATAAAACCACATTTACATAACTTTTCTCAAAGTAAAGAGTATCTAATGTCATACAAATATAATTTAATAAGTATTTTACTTGATATATGAGATTATAGGTTCCTCATAAATCAAATCAGGTAAATCAAATCAAGTAATTAAACCTGTGTACACCACTGACTACTTGTACTTTAAATACCCCGTACAGCACACACACCGACACCACCAACCTGTCTGCCGGCCCCCATGGCCCCCTCCTGCCCCCATCCTCCAGCCTCCACCTCTGCCCACACCGGCTCCCCCCATCCCCCCACCCAGTCCCTGGGAACAATCCTGCAGTGTCAGGGAGCTGTGCAGGTGTCTTGCGGTGTCAGCTGCCATACTGTTTATTATTGGTGGGCTGCGCTTTAGGAGGAATCCCGGGCCATCACTAACAACTGTGTAAATTTGTTGGGGTAAGGAAAACATGGCCTGTACTACAGGAATGTTTTTAGGTGGGAGTCCTTTTTCTGGCAGGCTTTACCCATGTCCCCTTTCTGGATATTCCTCAAGGAGTGTGTGTGTGTGTGTGTGTGTGTGTTTTTCAGGCAGTTTGGGGAGGGGTTCAGGACTAAGATGAGGAAGGGTCCTTTGCTTATTTGACTTGAAAGTGACTTCACACACAGCCATCCTGTGTAACAGATGAGCCCATATGTGCTGGGGTGCGTGTTGCAGCCGTGGGCATCTATCTACCTGAATCACACTTCCTGCAGGATGTGAGTCACAGAGCCAGAGCTCACACACCGAAGAGCCTGAACCGGGTCATCAAGGTCTCGCTAACCTGCATCAGCCAGCGCCGGCGTAACTCCCTCATGACTCTGTGCTGTGTGCATTTCATTTCAATGTGTTCTCTTAAACCGCATTACACTCTTTTTTTTTTATTATCAGTGCTGACACTAAGTCCAGGATAACACACCATTAAAGTTGTGAGTAATGCAAGAGGTAATGCATATCTTCAGATTTACAGCACAGGTTGTTAACGCCATTACAAACACACTAAAACAAGATTATCCGCCACAATGAGAAAGGATGAATATTTATAAAGATGGCTGCTGAATGTGATGTTTTTTGCAACTCGTAAACGCTGAAAGAAACTCATGTTTTAACAGCTGTATATGACGGCCTGTTCAAAAATCTTCAAGTTCAAATATCTCATCTGTATGAATGTAAACAGTGAGATAAATAAAACCATTTCTTTATTTTAAACAGATTCTCTTTGACGCAGCCTCATTTTGAGACCTGGCTGATTGGCAGAGATGAAATTTGATTCTATTTTATGTTTTTTCCTCCGTGGATTAGCCAAAAACAGATGTTTTCCTTTGGTTATTGCGACTGACATCATGTCTTTTAGACTACGAGGAGTTAAAACAATGTTACGATGCATAAGCCGCAAAAGCACTGGAAGAGGAACTGGGGAAACAAAGTCCCTGTCAGTGTTTTAGTCTGATGGACATAGTAACTGAAACCAGCTCAATGTTAAAGTCTGAGCAGCTGAGTTCAGTTTCTATCGGAGCTTCTCGATCTATACTAGATACCGAGCTGGACAGATAGAGCACACGCAGACATCGGTTCCTCGCTCTTTGTGAAATGTGTCGGAGTGCGCTCCTTCTAGATGCTCGTGCAGGGTTGTGAGCTGTTTGCACAGCACTGTGAGTCACCATAATCTGTCTGAGCACCCTTTAACATACCCTCTCATCATAACCCTCCACATGGGCTGCTGATAGACTGCAGCCACTCTTCCCAGACCTCCCTACAACTCTCTCCTGGCAAATGCTGCCGCTTTTCCATCCACTAAAAAGTCTAAAAGCGAGTTTAATTTTAAAACAGGTCTATATATCTACAAAAATAAATAAAGGCTTGGGGCTTTGATTGTTTCCGTCCTGGAAAGGGATGAACCGTTTTCAGTTCTGCCCCACAGATTCACCGGCCACTATGACTTCAAATATTTGAGTCTCTACAATGCAAACATGGTATTTTAAACCTCGTCATTTTTTGTCACCGTCTGGGATTCCACCGAGCCGTCGATCCATTTTCAGGGAGATGTCTCGCTGTCGCACAGATGCACAGCTGTCCACGGCTTCTTGTAATTGTCGTAACAGGCCTGATTGTGTGTGCAAGCAATGAGGATGGAAATAATCAAAAGACATTTCTTTTTCCTTTCGTTTATAATTACAGGGTGTGTCACTAGACAGATGTCTTGGCACCGGATACAAAAATGCACAAGTGAACTGTTCAAAAGGACTTCTAGCTCTGCACTGTGGTTTAATGTTATATCTGTATTCTCTTAAAGCCCTGCACAAAGGCCCGGCCAGACCACACAAAAAGGTGTAAGAAACGTTTGCTTTATTCTGTAAAATGCATCGGATTAGAGGCTTTTTTCCCTCTCTCTCTCTCTCTCTCTCTTTTTGTTAAATTGCTTCTCCTTTGTAGCTCACCTCTGCTCATTCCTTCTCAAATATTTGAACTAATTCCATTGAAGTTTGTTAATGATCTACTACGACCATAAATTACTTCACTGTCAGATTCCCATTGGCTTTACTCTGTTTCTGTTTTTCCCTAGAGATCTGGGTCGTACTGTAACAACGTGTGTGTGTGTGTGTGTGTATGTGGTTTTGCACATCAAATAAAGGGCGTGTTGGTGCATGCGCTATGCAAAAGGTTGGTTGTTGATTTGTTTGTCATTCTGTGTCCTTGAAGACCACAAGTATTTCCATAATTTGGGAAATTCGGGGAAATTCTCAAAGTATGCAAGCGATGGCGCGCCGGGAGCATTTTTGACCAACGGCCCAGATTAGGTAATAATGCAACATACTGCATATACGGTATATTTCCAAGTGATGCCACGCCAAATACAGATGCTGGAATACGGGGATGTTTGGTTGTTGTTTAGACGTCAGTTTAGCAAAAAAAAAAAAGGCAGATTTGTGCATTTGTTTACCTCATGTGTTCTCCATCTGCATCCATAAACAGCCTGCTCGGCTGTTTGTGCAAGAGACGAAGTAAATAAATCCAGAAGCAGGTGTCCTCCTATTGGGCTTTCTAAACACCCAATGGTGGACAGTTACGCCCAGTGAGGTTAGCCATGAGGGCAGAACGACCGTGGCCAGATACCAAAGGGGAAGCGGCTCAAGTCAATCAGTAAGGAAGGCAAAGGCAGCTAGCTCAACCCATAGGCTCGCAACGGCCTCTGTCTTTTTTGGAGAACCCGCCAGTAAAGGCATCACCACAAAATAAGTGGCTTGAACCCACACACTTCAAATTACAGGGCACTCGGAATCAGAAAATGCTATCCTGCTTTTCGCAATTGGTGTTTTAGAAATTCTATTAAAACCTCCTTAACTTGGCCCTCGGCGCAGCTTTGCTATTTTCCTCTGGCTGCGTCAATTCACGTTGGTCTGGAAGCAGCAGAACGCTCTTTCATTGTCCTCACAAACAATGCATTTCAATGTACCGTAGACAAGGGCGGCAGGAAAACACTGTAGTTTAAGCTGGAAAAAACAGCAGTGTGCACGGTTTCTGACCTGGAAGCTGCAGTTGCCTTTGGATGACATATTGGACCGGCGTATTAAACTGTAGAGCTCAATGGGAAAAGCAACAGAGTCACACCATGCTCCTACTGTAGTGGAGCCAAAGCAACTTCCTGTTACAGCAAAAAGGCAGCGATGGGAACATGAAAACATGACCTCGACCAGTTTCCCTAAAACCAAAAACCAGTTTCAATGTTGATCTTTGTCACAAGGAGGCAGAACAAAAGCATAACAGCCCTTCACGTGTAATTCTGGTATTTTACTTCCTCGGTCAACTTAAAGAAAGTTTTACTTAAAGCTCAAATATTTCACTCTTCTTCTGTGTTTTATTTGAAGAGTTGATCCATAAGGAGATCCAAAAACCAACTCAGTGTAGTTTTCCATCTCCTCTCTCTCTCTCTCTCAGCTTCTCTCTGGAGCTCTAGCTGCAACAGGTCGGTGTCAGCCAATCAGAAGAGAGGAGGCTCTAAGCCTCTCCTCTGATTGGCTGACTGTTTTCTGACTGATCCAATAAAAAATAGAGCAGATTTCAGAATAAAACACGCAGAGAAACCAAATCCTGCAAGTGAGTGTTGGATGATGGGTCCAGGTGTTGGGGGCCTGGGCTTAGTGACGGCTTTGTTGTGACATCACAAAGTGACAGGAAGTGCTGACGGCTGGTTTTAAGGCTCAGTTTCTGAATACAGGCTGTGTGCATTTCTCTGTGGACTGAGGCTTTGATACTTTCACAGTATTAATATAGAACCTAGAGCTGCTTTATAATCACACTACACATGGACATCTACCTTTATACTGAAGGAGCTTTAACGCAAACGTCTACCTTTATACTGAAGGAGCTTTAACGCAAACGTCTACCTTTATACTGAAGGAGCTTTAACGCAAACGTCTACCTTTATACTGAAGGAGCTTTAACGCAAACGTCTACCTTTATACTGAAGGAGCTTTAACGCAAACGTCTACCTTTATACTGAAGGAGCTTTAACGCAAACGTCTACCTTTATACTGAAGGAGCTTTAACGCAAACGTCTACCTTTATACCGTATGGAGCTTTAAAACTGAACCTGGAGGTCAGTAAAGTCCAATGTGTAATAAATGGAGACCTGTGGTGACAGAACCAGTGAAGTTCCTTTTGCAAGATCTGTTCCAGTCGACCATCTGCTGTGCTGTGTAACACAACAGGAAGGAGTACATTTGAAACAAACTGCACTTTTTTTTTTCCCCCCCTAGACCTGGTTGCTCTTCGTACTACTGCTACTACAACAACTAACATACATTTTCCAGATCTCAGTGCTCCATTAACTGAGAAAAAGACAAATTGATCGGCACCCTAATGGAATCACAAGTATGCCGCCTGTTTAGCAGAGTTAAAGGTTTGAAATCCTTGGCAGGTGGCAGACATTTTCCTGGTCTCTGCAACTGCAGCTGATAAAGACCTTCCCCATATGGAGAATAAGCTGTCAAGTCTGACAGGTGGCATCACTTACAGCGCAGAGCCCTGTAACAGAAAAGGGGTAAAGTTACTGCTCCCTGGGATAGAAAAAAAAAAAAAAAAAAAATCCTGCCCCTACAGTAAATTAGTCGCATGCCGGAATCCAGGGAGGAATTACGGGTTGAGAATAGCAGGCGGGTCTGGCACATGTGGTCAAAACACAAATCAGTCAAACGCCATCTCAGCTACGGATTTCAGACACCAAAGTGACCAAGCAAGGCATATCTTTTCCCTCCCCTCCACTCCTACAATCATTTTCCACATTCCACTGGCTTTTAAATTACCAGTGGGAAGAAGAATACAAGTTCAGCCTAAAATATATGTGAAAGCAGTGCAACAGAGCTACTGCTGGTCCCCTGGTGAGTTTTCTTTTCTTTTTTTTTTGAAAAGG
>OMNW01010293.1:0-11063 GCA_900303245.1 Selene dorsalis
TACTGTTGTAGAAACATTGCAACTACACCAGCATGTATGTTTAACTGTGGTGATTTTGTTTCCCCTCAGTTCTGCAGATCTGTACATCAGAGACCACTTCCATCCGTTTATAGATGCGACAAATGATGGAATGAGGCCAATTCGAATGAAAGCAAACAAACAAGGCACTGCTTTGTGGGCCACAGATGAGATTACCTTGAAATACTGTTTTCTTTCAAAGGATAGACAGCATTTTCTCCCACCTACAAAAGCTGCCCTTGATCGCCACAAAATCATCATAACCACCACATCAATGGCAAGACATTTTCATGACCTGAACCTCCCAGAAGGATACTTCACCCACATTCTTATTGACGAAGCCTCTCAGATGCTAGAATGTGAGGCCTTGATGGCCCTTGGTCTTGCCGGACCCAACACCAGAGTTGTTTTGGCTGGAGACCACATGCAAATGGGACCCAAGCTTTTCTCAGTAGATGACCATCACCGTTCAGATCATACACTGCTTAATCGCTTGTTCCACTTCTACCAAGGCCAGAAGTATGATGCTGCCCTGAACAGCAGAATCATATTCAGTGAAAACTACCGCTCAACCAAAGAAATTGTGGAGTTTGTATCCACCCATTTCTATGTTGGTAAGAACGATGTTATCAAAGCCAGTGGAGATATTCCAGCTCCTGAAGACAGCCATGCTCTGAAGTTTCATCATGTGAGGGGAGAATGTGTCTTGGACCCTGTGTCTATGACTTGGTATAATGATGCAGAGGTTTGCAAAGTGTCTGAAGCAGTGAAAGACATTCTGGAACAGTGGCCATTGACCTGGGGGCCCAAGGACCAAGGCTCAATCTGTGTTCTCTCAGAAGGGTTTCAGGTAAATTAAAATGTTTTGGTTTTCACTCTTATTTTCACAAGATACCAAACAACATAAACGCAGTGAAAATCTGTGCATAAAAGTATAGGCAATACCATTACTTAATATGACCACAGTCTAATTATCTCACTACTTTTTCATGGTTCATAGGTTCGTAAAATGCGGAAAGCCCTTTCGAGAATAGGCCTTGCTAAGGTGCATGTTGAGAATCTCGCAAATGTGCAAGGTAAGCTATTTCAAACTTGTCAGATTATTTGAGACCTGACTTTGTTGTCATTAAAAATCATAAAAGCTGTCTTGATGTGCCATCAGGAAAACAGTTCAGGGCAGTCGTGATGACCGCGGTGCAAACACGTGACAGTCTGAAAACGTCACACCTGCCTGGTCTGGAACTCTTCGATGATGCCCGTGTGTTAAATACAGCAATGACCAGGGCTCAGTCCCAGGTGGTTGTGGTTGGAGATGCTGCTGCCCTTTGTTGCTTTGGAAAATGCTCAAAAATCTGGAAGAGCTACATACACCACTGCATCAGCAACAACAGTGCTGCACCCCAGCATTTCACCAAGGATTTCTTTGAAAAAGATGTTGCGGAAACTGAAAGGTTTCAAAAATCTGAACCTGTGGATCAGAGCATCATTTTCACTGATGCAATTCTTCAAGAGCTAAAAGATGAATATGAACAGCTGAGAACAGAATACAGTTCTGATGACGAAAGCTTGGAAATTGAAAGTCGCAATCAATATAAGTCAAGACCATCAAACAATATCATTCATGATGACGACAATTCAGAGTCAAGTGAAAAACAACCAGAGATATACAAGCAAGGAAAACTGGTCAGGGAGACATTTAACAGAGGTTTTGTCATACCATCTAATAACCCCACCAGACATATAACCATCAAGGGAAGGGCAAACCTGGGTAAGACCTTCACAGGAGATGAAGTTCTATTCCAAACAGCAAAGGTGATCAAAATCATCAAGGAAGCTCAAACAGCCCGTGTACTTCTGTGTCTGCTTGAGGAAGAGGACCACAGCAAACCAAGACAGAGTTTTGAGGATAACTTTGTCAGAAGGTTGATGGTACCCATTAAAAAATCAGAGCCCAAAATACGCATACTGCTCCACAAGAAAAGACGCAACTTCATTCCAGTTTGGGAGGAAATTGACAGGCAGTGGACAATTATAGAACATAAACGTCTTAATGAAAATCTAAGACAGAACAATGTATTCATTGTGCAAGTGATTGGATGGAGAGAAAATTGTTCTTATCCATTGGGAAAGGTCATTGAAATTCTACCAATTGGAAGTTCTTTGAGTGATGGACTAAGGATCTTGGATGAAGAATTCCGGATTGCAGGAAATACATCCAAATCAGACAAAGCAGACAAGGCAGATGACGATGAGAGACACAGACACGACATACGTAAGGTAATTACTTTCACTGTTGATCCAAAAGGAGCAAAAGACTTGGATGATGCCATCAGTGTTAGGGACAATGGAAACCATTTTGAGGTGGGAGTCCATATTGCAGATGTGGCAAGCTATGTGAGTCCAGGTAGTGAATCAGATGAGGATGCAAAACACCAAGGGGCTACGTATTACCGCAGTGGAGAAAAACCTGAACATATGTTCCACCCAGACTTGAGCACTGGACGCTTAAGTCTGCTGCCAGGTGAAGATCGCAGGGTGGTTTCATTAATGTTCAATGTTAACAAGGAAACAAATAAGGTCACTGAAAACTTCCAGCTGTCACTCATCAGGTCAGATAAGCAGTTTTCTTATAAAGAGGCAGAGGAAGTAATCAACAGAAAAGTTGGACAGAGACTGAAATATGACACAGTAGAAGACTGTGTTGTAGTGGCTTATTGTTTTGCAAAGGCTCAAAGGAAAGACAGACTGAAGGATTGGGCTTATTCGCAACCTGATCATCAAAGATTACCTGGAGAGCGCAAAGCCCATCTGATGATTGAAGAGCTGAGTGTGTTATTCAACAAATATGCAGCTCAGTCTTTGATTGCCTCAGAAAAAACCAGGTACTGCACACCTCTTCGTTGTCAGGATCAACCATCTCCTGAAAAGGTAGAAGAATTCAAGAAGAAACACGGTGAATTCATACCTCTGTCCTTTCATGTGCGGCATCAAGTTGACCATAAGGAAGAAGAAGACCCAAAGTGCAAAAACTTCCGCATACTCACAAAAGTATGGAAAGATATCCAATCAGCTGCCAGAGACAATGACATAGACAAAATGGTGGACCTTGTTGCTGCAGATGACATCCACCCGCTCCTCCAGCCAGTTGTTAATCAGTTCAGAAGGTGCTCGACTAAAGCTTATGTCATCCGTTCAAAGTCCTCTCCCAAAGCAGAAATTGGGCACTATTCTCTGAACGTTCCATCTTACACATACGCAACCTCACCCATTCGGCGGTACATGGACATTGTCTTACAGAGACTTTTACACACTGTCATATGTGACAGGAGTGTAAAATATACACGAGGAGAGATTACAGCTTTGTGTCATGAGTTTGAGGGAAACCTCAAGAATGCCAAGGAGTATGAACAAAAGGCTGAGCAGATATCTTATGCAGAGAGCATGACAAAACAAAGTGCTTCAAAACTAGCCTTTGTTGCCAGCGCAGATCCTGACAAAGTTAGCTTTGAAGTGTCATTTCCTTTTAACAAGGAGATATTTGCAGAGTGCGTATCAATTCTGTACAAAGATTTACAATTAGAGGACCAACCATTTTATGATGAAGAAAATCGCTGCATCTACCTTCAATGGAAAAAGCGAATCTATGCTGCTGACACTATGGAGATTCACAGAGAGTTGACGATGCTGCCAGACTGTCGTCCTTGCATTGAGCTCCCACTCACAGAATGGAAAGCCATAATTGAAGCGATTGACAAACAAAACTGGGATTCTGCAAAGTCTCGAATAATCAGTGTGAGAACAAAGCCCCTGCAATACAACCTCCTGCCAAAACCACCTGAGATGCCTCAGTCCAAGATTAATACATATATCTCTGAGGAAGTCACCAAGATACAAAGTGAGCATGAAGTTGATATCAGCCTCCAGTTGCAGCCAGGTGACACACTTCAGGTCCAGTTGACAGCAGACTTAAAAAGGGCTTATCAGACGCCCGCTGTTCAGTTGGTGCACATCAACCCGAACTTTGAGATTTGTGTGGATCATGTCCACAGCCCTATCAAATGCTTCTCCAGATCTGCAGATGATCCATCTAGGATTCAGTATAGTGACACAAAGGAGTACATACGGATCTGGAAACCAATGTGTGAGATGGAATCTGCTTCCACTGCAGTGGATCAAAGTGACAGCATAGTCATTGAGAAGTTGGTGGTGAACTTCAGTACAAAGGAAGGAACGCTAACAGGAAGCTTCTTCCTACCACAGGAATGGATCGATGAACGGGCCATTGAATGCAACCTTTCTAAGTGCTTACTGTGCATACGGAAAAGAGGCTTGAAATTGGCTTCAATCCCAGAACATTGCGCAGTGGTAGATCCCACGGAGTTCACATGGGTGGTTCATGGTGTCACAAGGCACGTAACACAGAAGCGCTCTCCAAAAGAAGGAAGCGTGGTGGAGTTCTATGTCAATCACCAGCCAATGGAAAACACTCCTGAGTGTGTCTTACAGAAAAACACACATTTCACTGTTGAAATAATCCCAAAGCTCCTGCCTGACATGTAAGTTTAAATGTACCTCACCTTGACTCAAGTAAAATACCTCTGGTTATATTTAAAATTTTAATTTGTATTTATAGAGGTGTGTATTTATATTGCATTTTTCTTTGCAGCCGGAAAGAAAGTGCTGTGGTCAACATTACTACTGCATGTTATCTCGTTCAGATCATAGCACTTGGACAACGCATTCCAAGAGAGGGTATGTCCATTAGTTGACAGTACACAATCACATAGAATGAAACTATTTGTATCCACGGGAGTAACACGTCATCCATTCCTATAGCGTGTTTTGAATTTGACTGATTCATTTCTTGTAAAACTAACAAGGAATAATCTGTCATCATTTTAAACTTTTCTCATTTTGTCACTGCAGTAAGAGCAAGAGATTTCTACATGAGGAAAGATTTATCCAAAGACCTGCCACCCCTTAACCACAGTCAGCGACATGCTGTGCATTCAGCTCTGAATAACCCCTTCACACTTATACAGGGACCACCTGGTAAGAGCTAAAGCATATATTTATCTGCTTCATATTTTTTTAAGACTGAAACACCATTTTTACCCACCACTGCCTCATAGGGACGGGAAAGACAGTCGTCGGCGTGTACATAGTGTATGGTTTCTTTGAGCTGAACTCTCAGAACCAATGGAAATTTGATGATCCAAAGGATGAGAAGAAACAAGTTATCCTCTACTGTGGCCCTTCCAACAAGTCTGTGGATGTGGTTGCAGGCAAGTTACATTAAGTTACCTAACAGAAATTTTAGCTTTTTTTTATTATATCTGATCATAACCTATGTTGTTTCTTTTACTGTTGTGACACAGAATACCTATTGAGGATTGAGGGTGAACTCAAACCCCTCAGGGTCTACAGCCAACAGGTGGAGATGCTTGATTACCCTTATCCAGACTGCACCCTTCAGTTTTCCCGGAGAACACTCCGCCAAGATCGTTCTAAACCTGAGCTCAGGTACTGTACACACCAGCTGGTGACACTGGTTTGACATATTTCCTGCTATTGATAACACTTGAATATTTTTTACATGGTTTTAGGAGCATCACTCTGCATCACCGCATGCGACAGGACCAAAACCCTTTTTCATCTCAAATAAAAGATTTTGACCGACGCATTAAACTTGCCCTTGAGAAAGAAGAAAAGCTGCCTGCTCTGGACGTGAAAGCGTAAGTTCAGATTTACCATTAGTTAGAATTAGAGAAAATTGATTAGAGAAAAGCTTGCTGAAGGGGGTGGTGGGGAAGTTAAAGGGGTAGTTGGGTTTTTTGACATGAGGTTGTGTGAAGTAGTTAGAAGTTAGTAGTGAGAATAGGACGGGAGTTAATGTACAGAATATATGTACATATGACTACATTACACTAACCTAAACTATACCTTTAAGCATAGAATGGGCTTATTGATTCTAAATTTATTCTATTATCCGACTACAGTCAATGTTCAACCCTATTATGTTGGCCTTAGTGTCATTTTTTCCTGTGTATGTCTTAAAGATTTTTTTGTTGCCCTAACTGCATGGGTTGTGTTTCCTTTTAGATACAAAAATCTTCTCAGAGATGCTCGGGTGTATGAGTTAAAACAGCATGACATCATATTGTGCACATGTACACAGTCTTCCACCCCAAGCTTGACCAAGACTATCAGTGCACGTCAGATCCTCATTGATGAATGTGCAATGGCCACTGAACCCCAAGCCCTGATTCCATTAGTCTGCAACAAACCAGAAAAGGTGTGTTTTTCACTTAATGATCCATGCGTATGTGGTTTGCATGTTCTCCCTGTCCCTGCATGGGTTACCTCTCTCCGGGTGCTCCGACTTCCTCTGACAGTCCAAAGGCATTCACACTGGGTTAACTGGGGAGAAAAATGTTGTTGTTGGGTCAATGGCTGCATCTTTACTTAAGAAATATTTACCTAAGTGATATTTAGTAAGTAATATTCACTTAAGGAATGCCTACTTGATGCCAGTCTCTGTAAGTACTAACTCTGATGTTTTACAATATCACTTTCAGATAGTTTTGATTGGTGACCACAAGCAGTTACGCCCCATCGTCAAGAACGAGCATGTGAGGAAGCTGGGGATGGCCAAGTCCCTGTTTGAGCGCTATTATTCATCACCAACTACAACTAAAAACACAGTGATGCTGGACACCCAGTACAGGATGGTGAGAATATGATACATACACATTTATTGCATTTGTTGGTTGATATGTTAATAGCTACCCTTCTCCTAGATACATGTTGTGTTAGTATTGCTAAACATTCTTTACAATGGGTTCATTCATCTTTCCACTAAGAACATGAGACTCAGCACAGTCAGTCAGATTTTACCATCATGGAAAAAACTGACCACAAGGTTCATCTTGCCATTGATGTTCCCTATTTATATTCATGACCTACCACTAAACGTGTAATCATATGGGACTGAATGGCACTCTGAAGTCCATTTTGGTATAAGAGCTATGTAGCAATAGCATCATATAGACATAAAACTGCAATTGACATCTAACCCTATACCTACTCTTATAGCACAAGGACATATGCGATTTCCCATCAGAAGAATATTATGAGGGAAAGCTGAAAACTGGAGAACCACAGAGGAGCAGTGTCCTGCGTGTTGATAAGAGGACAATGCCGATCGTTTTTGGGCACGTCCAAGGAAAGACAGTCAGCTTGGTTGTCAACACAGCTAAGGGCAACGAGAACTCCAAAGCAAACAAGGAGGAGAGGAAGAAAGTGGTACAGTACTGGGCATTCTTGCAGTTCATTGTTTCTCGTGACTATTAATTATTGCATCAATCACAGGTTTTCTCTGGTTTTCTTGCAGATTAAACTTGCTGAAATGCTGGTGAAGACTGCCAAAATCGAGCAGCAGAGTATTGTTATTCTGTCGCCCTATAATGCACAAGTGTCAGAAATAAGAGAAAAGCTGAAGCAGATGAAAATGAATGGCATCACTGTTACCACAATCACTAAAAGCCAAGGTATCAAAAAAAACAAAAACAATCTAACTTCAGGCAAGAATCATAAAAATCTGGACAACGTCTTTATTGCGCCATTGATTTTAATAAAGCTGCATTTGGAAGCCCTTTCTCAAAGATTGCAAGCAACTCTTAACAGTTTACAAATAGGAATATTTTTTAATATCATGTTTTTTGTTTTTAACATGTTCATTTTAAAGAACAATCAAATGTAGTAACCTTTAATGAGTATTTTAATGTATCCTGGAGTAGTGATTCCTATGAATACTGAAAATCTTCCATTTCTGTTCAGTGATGTCTCATCAAGTGACCCAGATTATTTTGTCTTCTAGGAAGTGAATGGCGCTACGTCATCATATCTACAGTGTGCTCCCTGCCAAGCGAAGAGATTGAGAGTGAACCAGAGAGGGCTTGGCTGTCCAAACATCTGGGTTTTGTGGGTGATCCCAACCAGATAAATGTGGGAATCACCCGAGCCAAGGAGGGACTCTGCATCATTGGTGAGATACTAAACCCTCTCATTTTTCTGCCTACTAAGGCTCAAAGCTCTGTCTCCATCATAACTCAAATGTGTGTCTCCTCTCAAAGGGAACCAAGAGTTGCTGAGCTGCAGTGGATCTTGGAGAAAGCTCCTGAGACACTACAGGCGTTACAATGCAGTGACTGAGGCAGACAAGATTTTGGTTGATGGTGCCACATAAGTGATCTCATCCGCCCTGTTTTGGAGACAGGATTTGTACAAGCAGGAGATTAGAGCCTCCACACTTAAGCATTGCTTAATGAAATTGGTATATATATATATATGTATTGTATCTTTGTAATATTTGATGTCACTATAATGTTTTTGTATTCCTTTTGCAGTTTAGTACAAAATTCTTACCAGATTTTTGATATTCTTGATGTTTGATATTGATATTGATCTCGTACTCTGTTTCGACACACTTCTGTACACAGGGAGTTGGTTCGTTTGTCTTTTGGTGATAAGTGTGCTGGTTACATTTAAAGTTTTCAGGTTCAAGAATATTTTGTTTTCCTTTACATTTTTTCATTTTTTCATACATTTGAAATACTGCATTTAAGAGAAGTTATAGAAATCAACAACAAGCAAACAAGAGTGCTCTTGCTACTCTTAACTGTGAAGACACAGCTGAGAGCTGTTGATTGTATCTATTTATTCATGTTTCGGTTTAACGTACATGCATGGAATCACCACTGTATCTGAGCAATGACTCATGAGTGTTTTTTGTAGCAGAATATGTTGTCTTAACACTCAGTACAGTACCGGGTGTCCAGTTTTTAATGTTTTTTGGAACCTTTCAATCAATGGTGGAATTGCTCTGCAATTTTTTTATTGTGTTGTATTTTAATCACAACATTTTCCTACACTCAGGGGTTTTGATAAAATAAGTCTGAACAAATGTAGAAAAACAAAAATTAAAATGTCTTTATTTGAGGTAATAATTGTGTCTGAACCCAGTTATTCAATATGAGGGAGGGGTGGCAAAAATCAGCTGCATATCTCTTGACATTTGCAAAAGCATGAGCTGATCAGATGATCATTGATCACTGTATTGTATCAATTTATATTAGGACTGCACAACGTATAGCCAGACACAGAGCTATTATGTAATTCTAACTTCAGCCCGGTCTGCACCCACTGACTCTTCTCTTGTCCCTTACCAGTCACATGATGAATAGCTCTCATCCCACAGGAGTACCAAAATCTTGCGACCCACATCTCCCTCCAAAATTGTGAGCTTTTTCTCTACATCTCCATTCTCCAAACCTTGACAAACTTGTTAATAAGCTCTGACCAAAATCACATATCGGTGTTTTAACTTGTGAACACACACGTTGGGAAGCGACAGAAAAGGAAAGCATCATATTTAGAGCACAGACGCTGTTGGTGCTGCAGAGGGGATGAGGTTTATATGGGTATGGACTAATAAACAGAAGATCCAGACATTCCCTCATCAGAGACACGGCAGACAGATGAGGTCATTATGACTGTCATACATTTTGTTTCCAATGGCATGATGTCAGGACAAAGAGAAGACTGTGTTCTGTTTTTATAATGTCACAAACACAGGATAACTGAACTCCTGCTGACTGAACCCACCTCAGAGGAGAAAGGACCTTTCACTTGACTTGGCTTCATGCAGCGTTCAGCTAATAACACGAGGCTATAACCTGGCAACAGGTTAGTAAGATGATGGGGAATAATTCATGTTATCCCCAGTGTGTGTAGCATCATCAAATTCAAGATGGACAAAGATTTTTCACAAACAATTACATTTCTCAGTTTCAACACTTGATATATTTTTGTGCTATTTTCAACTAAATACAGTGCTTTAAAGTTTTACAAATCATGCCCTAATATTTTCTTGGAAAGAGGGTTGCCATATTGTCACAACTGTGTTTTCTGAGGTGATAATTGTGGCACAAAGATTTCTGCCCAGAGGAGCCCGCTGATGCAATTTCAAAAAATTTGATTGATGGTCTACTTGGTACCTGTCAAACAGTGTGATCTGACTGAAATCAGGATTTTTTTTGATACAATTTTTTAACATAGTGTGAACATTAACTTCCAGACCTGGACCTCTCCAGAAAGAACACATTCTCAAAATCAATCACCTCTGTAGTTGTTGATAAACTTCTCCAAACCTTTTTCTTATGTGATGATTTTATAATTATCAATATCAATATCAATATACAGCTTATGGTTTGACTGGTGTGACGTCATCTGTCCTTGCCTGTTCCCTCTGCGGCTCTGCGAGCAGCGTGTTAAACACGTGCCCTCGCGGGGCTGAGGACACGCGCACGTGAAGTACCACGCTGGATAGGAGACGGTAGGAACGATCCATCAGTGGGAGAGAAGTGGGGGAGGCAGCGCCAACTCAAACCACTAACACGTTTTCTAATGTGACTGAAAATACATTTACAGCGTTTTAACTACACTGTTCACACGGCGCTCTTATTGGCTGTTAATCGCACGCGGCGTCACTGGCAGTATTGATCATCGCTGTAATTAACCTCTGGGAAAAACAACACAAAATACGCTTCTGCGGTCGACATAACACGTACAGAGATTAATGTAGCTGTCACTCACTGAAGCTGATGATGTTGTCGGTGCTCCTTTGTTCACCGACGGTCACGTACAGGGTTTTCTGTAAATGTGTTTAGGGACCCCGTGTTCTTTCACAGTGGTACATCCGAACTCCCCAACCCGTTCCTTCACGGGCTTCAAGCGGAAACGGAAACAGGTCGGAAATTACGACATTTTTGAGTTCAAAAATAAGAGTATAATAATAAGAGATGACTGGAGTGAACCAGGTTACAAAAAAGGTCTAATGTCTATTTCTTCATGAAAAAGGGGAATATAAAAGATCTGTTAGTGTCTTGGGTGTTTTTTTTTTTTTGTTTTTTTTTAGCTTAGTATCACCTGCTGTGATACTATCTCTAGCTGCCCAGAGAAAAGGCTGCCCGGAGGACAAATGT
>OMNW01010294.1:0-11209 GCA_900303245.1 Selene dorsalis
CTTTCATCCATTTTAGATGAGATGCAGATGACTCAATTATGCTTGGCCTGACATCAAGACCACTTGGCGGAGAAGCTGCTAACGCTGGAAAACGATCCATTTAATCCCACTGATATGAATGGCAGGGTGCTAACAGGGCTTACAATGGTAAGAGAGCAAGACAGGTATGAGCAGAGATGCATCAGCATCACTCTAGAAGAAGAGGGCTCAGTGCATCTGAAGGGTGGGAAAGTGGGAGGGTGAGGCCTTGGTAGCAGATAAGAGTCAAGGAGGATTTTAAGATATGACATCCATCCATTGTTTTGATTTCACCAAATTGAAACCAAGTCGCCAAGACTGTTTTTTGTCACCTTTAGACACCAAAAAGCTTATTGTGAATCTGTAGTTATAAGCTGATTATTAACTGACAAGTACAACTGACTTGTGTTTTGATCAAATCAAATAATGGGACAAGTTGATCTGCCTAAATGCTTGTCCTTCTGTTGTTTACAAATAGGATGTAAATGAACTCCTTTTGTTTGGACTGTAAATGAAAATGGAGTGGACAAAGGTGTACAAAAAGCATCAAGTGAAGATTAGTAGCGAATGGGAGAAATAGGTCAGCCACTTCAGATTGGAAATAAGAGAGCTAGAGATAAAGAGAGTGAGGTCCTACAGGACAGATGATATCAGGGCTGCTGGTCGCTAGAGTCAGGGCCACAGCAATGACCCACAAGCACGCTCTACATTTGATCAGACCGCTGTTTGATCTGCAAGGCCTCACTCCCTCAAGACCCACTCTACATTCTCCTTTCATACACACACACATAGCCCTACACATAAACACACACACATCATGCCATGCCCTCCACTCATCAGAGCTGCTAAGCTGCCAAGATCTTGACAGCATCAACATCAGCATCAAGACTTCACCATCACTTTGCTCTCACTCTAGTTCTAATACTAAGTGAATTGGGGGCAGTGAGCATGTCAGTGGTGATCACCCTGCTAACAGACAGAGTAGCTGCTAGGAAGAGATTCTTGAAATTTTAGAGCTTGCCAGTAATAGTGAGCAGCCCCAATGATGAGAGGAGAGAAGAGGAGAAGAGATTCATTATATGGGAGGATATATCCATTTTAGCATTTTGGATTTATGATTTAGTTGATTATCTGATCAACATATGCAACTAATTAATTACAAAATAAGGCTGCATGTGTTGATCAATCATAAAACTCAGTAATGAAATGAATCTTGATTAAATAAATTACTTGTAACCATTTGAAGTTATGTACAAAAAAGAAAATGTTCACTTTTAACAATTAAAAATTGGCATTTCATAGTAGCTAATCCATAACTAAGAGCGAGGCACACTGCCAGGTACCACTTAATCAGGTACAGTTAAACACTTGTGCAGGCACCTGGATGAATCCATTTTTAGTTTGAAGGAGTTTAATAACTTTTGCTATTGATTCATCAAAAACGTTAGCATTAAAAGCTCTTTACTTACCAGTCAAGAGGAATAGTGGTGAGTTCAGGAACAAGAAGCTAGCACGCTAACCAGCTAATGCATGTTCATCTCTCATCACTGTATCCTACCATCCACCCTGCAGGTATAAGGCTGATGAGGGTGCATTGTTTATAACCTGTTGTATTATAAAAACAAAGATGGCTGAAGCAAGTCACTCGCTCCTCGCTAAACAAAACTTTTAAGGCAGTAACATCTCATCAATCTGCTTTCACTGATTAATCTAAATCAACACCAAGTGATTAAGATGGTATTTAATGTAGTAGTAGTATTTTTTGTGTTAAATAAAAGTGCATTTTTACATTTGCTGTGACCTTAATGTCTTTAAGATCTTTAGTGTAATATACAGAACAGTCACAGTCTGCTGGCTTGTATTCAGACTTCTGCAGTTTGCTTTTTTATGACCTTTAGCGCAATTAACAGTTGCAAAACATTGGGGCTGGTGTTGCTTCACATGTGTTCAATCAAGTCAGTGTTTTGTCAGGGATGAGTGGTGTTTGTCTGTGTTAGTGACAAATGAGCGTGGCCCTTCCCACTGCTGACAGCCGCCCCAGAGCTACGATGCTATCTTCAGCTCTTCACCCGGCTTCTACAATTACTACTGAGAGGCCTCAGGCCCCAGGGCTTCTAACACCAGCCTGCACTCTGGATCCTGAGACACATACAAACAGTCAAATACTTTACACACACCTATTCATTTGTACAACAGGCTCAAAGACAATTTTACACATGTAATCATTCTTGAAGACAGACAACACAAATGCTGTGGTGTTTATTGTATTTACGCAGAAGAAAAGTGCCAAGACTTGTCCAAAAACAGGCACAGTTTAGTATCTACACTATACAGCATCAGGGGTTGAGGTCAGATTTCCTCTCTTCTAAATATAAAACAAATTTGTCATTCACTGACAGATAGTCATTATTCATCACAGTAATGTAATAATTCTTGACAATCTTTTAATAAATGTCTTATCAAATCATTTTAAAATTTAGATTGAGGTCCATTTCCTTATCGTATTGAACTGTGCCATAATCACCATCAGCCTAATAGCCACACGCCGAAACATTTGACTGGAGCATGACCCCAAACCAGTACCCTCCCCATCACACACCTGGTTATTTTATCTCTCCTTGCACCTATTGTTGGCCCTAATTGAGGCTGGCTTGGCTGGTTGGCTGGCGGCTGACCCCGGTCAGAACAATGCATACCTGTGGCTCTCACCAGCGCTGTGTAATTGTCTCTTCAAGTGGGGCCCTTTTCCAGTCGGCCCCTGAGGGGAATACGCTCCACACTTATCCATCACTCTCCGCTACTACAGGAAGTAGTTAACATGGTCGACCTCTGGGATGGCGGTCCACTGTTGGCAGAGGTTGTGTGGAGTCAGTGTTTTAGAGAGAGGCACACATAACATTAGCCATCACTTCATCACTGGGAGTGACATCACTCAGTCAATCAATCCATCAATCAATTTGTCAAAGAAGCTGTTTGCGCTGCTAATCCAGCCAGTCCCTTTGAAGTTTAAAGAAAACAGATAGAAAGCAGCAGCTGAAAAACAAAGACTAGACTTGACACAAAAGCTTCTTTGATGAGTGTAGAGCAGATCTACTGAACAGACAAGTCATTGTCTTGTCCAAGTCTACAATGTGTCTAAAATGCTTTTTGTTTCAATACATTTATCAGCTTTATGTATAGATGGAACAAGACAAAGAGTCTAAGGCAAACATGCTATCATGCTAAATTCAGCATAGTGTTTACGTTATTCGGCTTAGCATGCACAGCTCAAAACAAAGGACAGAAGGCTGATCAAAATGATTGGACTATGAATATCAGTACAAAATTTCACAGCAGCCCATCTCATGGTTGAACCAGTGATGAAAAGTTTAACAATATGATATACTACCATTGAATACTGAACTTGAGATAGTTGCATTCAAACTTTCAAATTTGAATTAGGAGAGAATGGTTTGAGGGAAAGGATGTATTTGTAAGAAATTGACAAGTTGTGCAAATAAAGCACAGTCATGCAATTTGTGTTTAAGTGAGTACTTCTAACATTTATTTGCTTTTCTTTTAACATCCTTGTTTGCCTCATGGGAAATTACCCCGAAAAATTACCCCAACAAGTGTTTATGTTATACACTCTTATGGTTGACAGTGCAACTGTAAATTGTCCTAAGACAGTAAACCTGACCCATCTGGCAACCTCATTCAAATATTTGGAATTATTTTTTGGCCTACTGTGCATGCTATCTGGCCTTGGCCTGGTGTGGATGCTACATCACTCAATAAGGGATCTTTGTCCATTGCTCCCCCGTTTATCTTGAGCGAGGCAAAGATTCGAGGAAGAGGTTACTTCAAAGCAAAGTAACTCCCCTCCACCACGGTGGGAGAGGAAGGATACACATGTTTCCTTGGGATGACTCAGTTTAAGGTCAGGTCAAACATAATCAGGAGAAATACAATCAATCAACATTAAAACTGAAACACACACACACACACACACACACACAATCAGACAAACGCGAAGAAACCTTTCTACCTGTCATATTTCTGTTATCCACTAGGAATTAACAAAAATGCACAAAAGCAGTCATAGAACAGAGGACAGATGCAGGTCATTGGATAAAACACTGTTTTTTTTAATTACTGCCATTTCTATTGCTTCAGACAGACAAGCTGTGGCACAGGGAGCACAGAGTGATTCAAACAAGTCAACGCTACTGCCGATCTACAAACAAATCTTTCTGACAACAACAAACAACAGAGGCGCAGCAAAAGAAGAAGCAAGAAGAACAGTGTTTGGCAACCATTAACATCTTGGAAAAAACTTAAGAAGTAAAAAAAGGAGTGCATTCTGCATTTTTAATAGTAAACAGCATCTCTACTTCATCATGAACTAGATAGAGAAAGAAATCAAACAAGGAGGGCTGCTACACTGCTTTGACGTCGGCCCCCTTTTCCACCCTTTTTAGCTTTTTTGAAAGTGAATTTTGTCAGAAGTGCCGGATCTTTCTCTAGCTTTCTCGGATGGCCTGCAGCATTACAGGGGAATGTGGTGCTCTACACACTTTAAGAGTAATTAAAAGCGATTGAACAGCTGTAATTATGAGAAACGGCGGTTGTGTTCCAGGTCATTCTATCAGTGCTGCCTTTCATCAGAGCAGAGGCAGAGGGGCCCCGCTGCTAGTCTCCGTTCCTCCATATGCACATCTTCAAGAACAAACAACTGGCAGGCTGCCTACAGGCTCACACACACTATCACATTCATACATACGCGTCTTCATGTAGACATGTGGGAGAGTGAACGAGCACATGCACAAACACACAGGCCTATGAGTGATCGCAAGTATAGTCACGTGGCTAAATGTACACATACAAACACATGCACGCACACACAAACACACACACACTCTGTCACACATCAATATGGCACAAACACACCATTGGGCTGTCCACACAAAACAACACATTCTCCATGTTCTCCATTGGGTGACATTCATAACTTTTTTATCATAATCTTTCTTTGGTCTCTTCAGGCTTCGTTCCACTTCTGAACACAATAAGGGGGATTACACTATACACAAGTGAAAAATGCAATACCATGTGAGCAAAGTGACTTTTTCTAACCATTGTATACCATAATATAACACTGTGTGACAAATAGAAAGCATATATGTATGTACTGTACTGGACTACTGAGAATGAGTCAATCCACTGATAAAAGCATGACTGGGTTACATGAGATTAAGTAACAGAGTACACAGAAATAATAAATACTTGTACAATGTATGCTAACACTGAAATGTAGGTTCCACTTATGTTTCGTTAGACCGTTGTGACACTAGTAGCTTGTCGCTAAGCTTGCGTTGTTAGCATGTTACCGAAGCGCTATACTGGTTCTACTGTGGTGGTCTGGTTTCCTTCCAGCCAAATCCAACCGAGGGTGGCTGAGATGCCAGGATCATCTGGGGTAGTGGAGGGTGGAGTAGGTGGAATGTAGATGCTCCAATCAAAAGAAAATCAATCTGGATGTGATCACAATGGAGCTGTCATCAGTGGTCTGTCCCCTTAGATAACGTGGGGGCCATTCAGAAAAGCTGGTGGGTTTTTTCTTGTCTTTCTTTCTCACTTCATCCATCCTTCACATCCTGAATATATAATAGAAACAGACAAAAACATTTATCAAGGTCCATTTATGCCCTGGCCTACAAGTCACATTCTTCAGACACAAGGCCATGAGCTTGTTTGGTGCCCAAGGCCCAACAAAAATCCCTTACAATCGCAATAAGCCTAATATACAGTACAATTAATATGCCATTGACATTAGCATAAGGAGATCTTGTATGTACTTTAAGATGCTCTTATACTTATAGATAGCTGTTTATCAGATACTTTCTGACACTTTCAGTCACTTTCTGACACAGACAACCCAACATCACACCTGCTTTGTGCGCCGATTGCGCCGCTGCGTTTTCACTTTTCATATTAACATCAAAGTGCAACAGTAGGAGAGGCTGTCTGAATAACTTCTGTGTTCATAACTGCATGTATGTAATTAATCAAATGACATCAAATCATAGTTGAGTAATGAATAACCAAGTTGACCATGTGTGAATGTAAATATGCTGCATGGTTTACATATAAACTTCGACAGTTCAACATCTTGGGCCCACCTCCAGAGAAGCGATTCCACTCTGTTGATGATGTCAGCCAGATCAAAGGGCAGCGGCATGCTGGGGTCATCCACACCCCAAAAGGGTCGGTCCACTGGGGCCTCCTCAGGGGGTAATGTCTGGGCCAGACTTGAGTGGCACCTGAGGCGACAGGAGACAGGAAACAAACGCACCCATTAACTCCTCCCTCCCATCAAAACCAACTGGTAGACACTCGTCATCATCAAGACACGTGTCAAATCTCCCTAAAACTTTCTGCTTTCAGTTTTTGAGATGTTGACCCCACTGACCTTAACAATAACCAGGATGTAAGAATAATTCCTCTGATGCCCATACACGGTAACTAGGATTGGCAGACAAAAGATGAATTGTAGATACAAGTCATTGATGTGTGTGAGCTCATCCCTAAACACACAGTGGGTGTTGTATGTTTGACCAGGAGGCAGTTGACGTATGTGTTTCCTCTCCTTTTTTATGATCCGTAATAATACTAGACCTACTACAACCTGCAGGGTATAAGAGAGTAAGTATGTCTGTGTGTACAACGGAGATTTAGTACAAATTCTTTCCAATAAAAGTTTTTTGTTTTTTTTCTGCACATGTAGCTTAAGATATTTAAATTATTGATTGTTAAGCAACTTGTACTTCCTCATTTTGGCAATACTGTTTTGAAACTTTCAAGCCAGTAAAGCTGATTAAGCTGAATGGAGCTGAGATGGCCAGATGAGTGATACAAAATGATGTGTCAGGAGTGTTTCTAAAGCCATAAATGGCTGCAACAGCACCAAGCTGATGAGAAACCATGATATCATGTATCATGATTAATGCCCCATTCATCTTATGCACATGCACACACACACACAGCAGGATGTTTTCACAAGAACATCACTCGCTGTTGCTGCAATCGTGACAGGGCAGTGAGAAATTCAGCCATTTCATATCACTGCATGGTTTTATATGATTAATAATCAGGGGTTAGTTGTAATTTCTACAGTGTTTAGTATCCCCACAGACCTTAGCCACATCTTTTGTCAGACCAGTGTAAATATTTACTGCGGTGGCTCGGTGTTACTCTCTGCTGTCATTGTAAATCTGCCCTCCCTCTGCCTCTTGACAGACGAGAGTGACCCTTGACCTGGAGGTGCAAGAGGGAGAGGTGGAAGACGGTATTTGTATGTCATGTGTGTAGTGTGTGTACTTGTGAGCAGTGGCCCAAGAATTTCCTTCAAGAGCCATGAGGCCAGTTACATTCCCCACTCAGTCATTATGCCAAGGTCTGTCCTGTCATATCGCTTTGCCCCATCCACCAACAAAAAAACCTCAAACACACCCCCCACCACAGACACACACACAAACATACACACGACCACCACGACCACCACCACCACCACCACCATGTGGCCAGCAACTAAAGGAAAGGATGGAGAGGACATAGGGAGCTGTGGAGAAGGATATGGGGGTCGGTTATGGATGAGATGAGGGGATGTTAAAGTTGTCAGGGGACAGACAGGGGCTGCCACAATTTGTGGTTATATATTTTCACCGGAGCCACTTAATGTTCGACTGGCTCTCAGCCTAAGTGCTGCATTTTGGTGCGGTTAGCCCTTTAAAGAGCTGCTGCATTACGGTAGTGAGGACCAGCATTAACATCCACCGTTCCAATATATCTTCTGCGCTCTGGATCAGGGCCTGATAATAGCATCTGTTAACATGCACTAAGTACCATTATGTAGCACATCACTTCATAAATAATACGATTAGGCGACCTTGGGGCTTTGCGACGAGCCGTGTGTTTAAATGTTCTCATCATTTATTTAGGGTGCGAATTAAAGGAAGCGCCACTTCAGAGAAGGAGGAGAAGGAGGAGGACCTGGCTCGAATACATATATACAGAGTGTGTGTAAGAGAGATAGGGAGTGCAAACCGACCCAGACAGCGCACTCTCACACACAGTGTGTGGTTCTGCTGACATCAGCTTGAGGACACCATAGGCCAAGGGAACTAAGGCCTTTGATTTGGTCTGATTAAGTATTCATGCAGGAAGGCTATGGGAGGAAACACTTGCCTCTTTTCTGCTGCCCTGACTCATAATGAAAGGCTACATACTGTAAAAACCTGACCAGCCGCCTTCAACAGAACTGCTGCATTTATCTGACAAGGGATCTTGGAACATTAGCTTGCAAATAGAAGGCTCCTGGTTTACCAAAGATATAAAAGATATCGAGATTGGAAGACTATCAAAGATAATATAGTGTAGGTAATTCAGCACACACCTTTACACAATCTACCACTGTTCACAGAGTAACGTCCCTGGACTGCTAAAATGGAACCAAACAAAAAGTCAATATCAAGCGAGGTGCCTTAAGCTCTCCGGGGCTCTTGCTAGAAATTCAGTGTAAGCCACAGTGGCGTACAAACAAGGCTCACCAAAAGACTTTCCCATGGCAGAACAGGCCACCTTAAAGTTAAGGTCAAAGACAAAGAGGTGTGTGTGGGAGGCTGAGGAGGGAGAGAATGTGTTTGTGAGTCCTGGCTGTTCCAATGGATTAACCCCAGACAGATATGGGCCTAACTATCCCATCTGGCGCTCGGTCAAGAGAGATTGGCAATACAATCACTCATTTCAATTTGCCCTGAAACCTTATAGCCTGGCAGGCCCCCACTCAAATGGTATGCTAATGTGAAAGGTATCTAGGATTCTATCGCCTCTATTCCACAGAGGCCTTTCCCTCCATGCAGCACAGTGCACTTGAACTGCGGCCGGGGTGGAAGCTTCACGGCCCTCGCTGCAATAAGGGCCGAAGCTCCCTTTGCGCTCAAACTAACCACTTTAGCTAAAGTGAGTGTTAATTATGGACAGGCAAAGCAGTCAATAAAAGGTTAATGTAAAAGTCAAAGGATAAATTCCTTTAAGCATTGCATCATTCCACCATCTCCGCGACCAACACACTGCTCGCAGGTCTCCTAATCAATACGTTTTACTGTAATGCGCTCCCCATCGATTTCTTCCCCCCTGCTCCATGGTCCGAGCTCCATCACTTGGTTAAAGAAAGGAGAGGGAGAGGGAGGTATGAAAGGAGAGAGGGAGAGAAAAACGAGTAAATAAAATGATTAACCTCGGTTTCACTTTGTTGTTTCACTCTTACTCTCTCTCTGAAAGGCTTGTCAGAGGAGTGCCTGATGGTCCAATATCACTGCCATCACCACCATCCCAACCATCACAATCATCAGCATCATCAGCCCACTCAATCTCAGGCTGGTGTGTAATTGTGTAGCAGTACACTCAAGCAGGGCCATACATTAAAAGGCCCTCTGCTCTTAACAGGGTGGAAATCCGCCTAATAGACAACATCAGTGCTTCCGACTCATGCAATTACACTGATAAATGCACAATTGTGTCAGACCAAGTGAAAAAGAACCCAGAGAACGTAGAGAGGAGACAACACTTATTGCATTATTGCTTCAGGAGGTCATTTGTAACCACATGGGACTAGTCCGTGTGGACAGCTCGACTCAGGACATCATCTTAGGACAAGGGTGGAGTCACACCATGCTGACAGAGAGGTATTTGGGACTAGGCTACTCTATGTGGTTTATTTGTTTTATGTGACGGCTGATTTCTTTTCCTTTCAGCATGTCTTTTAAGTATTCTGTATAAGACCACCAAAATGCCTTAAACAAAAGAAATATATATATACATAATCAAATACACCCAAGCACAAAATCTACCACATCTACCATATATATTTACCTCGTAAACTGTATTTCAACAGTTTCTGAGAAATAACAGTAATGAGCAAGATAATGAAAAAGTCAAAGACAAGTTTTCAACTAATCGATTACAAATTTTCAATGTTTGTGGCTATGGCCACCTGAGTGTTTTGGTCTTTGCTCATAAAACACACAGCAGATGAAACCAATGATAATAGATCTCATTAGAGACATTTCTTGTTCACAGTGAGAATGTGGGTTGGAAGAATCATCTCCAAACTATGTGCCTTGCCCTACACATTAGCTATGTTAGATCAAAAAAATAAAGTGTTGTTGAGGTACAGTGACTCACACCAACAATCAATCATCCATGTTAATTTTAAGATGTATTATGTGCCTGTGCTGATCAAGGAAAGCAAAAAATACCTTAGATCACCTGCTCTCTCATGCTCTGGCTGCGCCTCATTTGACTCTCTAGCAATCCTGTGCAGGTGTGAATTTTTATGGTTTTGGCAGCTGAGTACCTGATACTCAGAATGCAATCAAACAAGTCATGAAAAAAGTGGCATGTGTCACATAAATCAGCCTGACCCTGGAGGTAAGACATGTAATCACGTCTTAGGGAAAAGGAAAGAAAGAAAGAAGTATATTATCCATCTACATTCTGTATCTATGCAGTGTTGTGTAAGAACTGAGCGATTGAGCACATCTGTCTTTATATATCATGCAGTTGTACAATAGGTGAGTGAGACAGATAGATAGCATTTATCTACATACTTATCTTTCTACCATGTTGTGCAAGATATTAGTGATGTCATGCAGAGGGCAGTGTAAGAGGGAGATATTCAGAACAAGGCCCAACCTGTGAAGTGTCAAGCCTTTGGATTTCAATCCATACACCACCCAAGACTCCAAAGTTCTTGTGAACACTTGGGGCTGTCCTTGTTACAGCCTGAGTAACCCCCTTAGATCCCCACCCACCATACCCAGCTCCCATTATCCCAATCACTGCCACATTCAGCGATAAATGTAAAGTGGTGCAGAATGTGAGCCAGCCAGCCAGAAAGTGTGGGCAGGGCCGCGACTTAACCGTTTCCTTAGGATCAATCAAATGCTATTGTGTCTGCAGACAGCTGCTGACTGTACACTTTGTGAGTGTGTGAGGTGGGCAATTGTGGAGAAAGAAACAGAGAGAGAAAGGAGGAAGGTGGAGGAGAAGGGGGGCGTCATCAAATGCATGACATATGTTCCTTTCATTTTGATTCCCTCTAAGGAGCCTGGGCTAATAAAACTAACATCTGATGCACTCTTTTCCCCTT
>OMNW01010295.1:0-10350 GCA_900303245.1 Selene dorsalis
CAGACCTGGCTTCCTGTGGTCTGTGAATGGGTTACTTTGCCTAAAGGTGTTTATCTGCTGCCTGACACAACCAAAACACAGAGGTGACCCCTCTTAAACCTGATTTAAACCTCGACATGTCTCTGGAGAACTATTTCTGTGGGCTGGCCTGTGGAGCAGCTTGTTGAGTGCATCCATCATGTGTTGCACATTTTGGTTCTGTCTGTCCTCAGTCATCCTGACCATGAGTCCTCTTGTCAGTTTGGTCTTAAAGATGGTTGTTGATCGATGAGTCATCATCGTGTCACTCGTCCAGTTGTGTGAATTTTAGATCCTACGTGTGGAACAGGGGATGTTGCGTGCCAGGTTAGCTGATAACCCCTTTTGCCTGGAAAACCCTAATTACTCTTAATTGTGCCTTTCATGTTAATGGTGTCAGGGGCAGACTTAAACAACACAGCCCTCCCTCATCTGAATGACAATTAGTGTAAATGGAGCATTTGAGGGCACACAGAGTCCTGTAGGCGGGGGTGGGTTTTTATGATGTGACTGTGACTTGTCTATGGGATGCCTGCTGGAGGTCCTCTCACCATGTCGGATTAATGCAGACTCAGATTCTCAGTCTAACCCAGCACAGCTGCCTGTTTGTTTGGGTAGAGTTGATCTGTTGGTGCATCAGTGTACCTGCATCTCAGAGTCAGTGCAGGCTACTGACGCTGCGTTCCCGCTCCCTCTGTGGTGATATTTGTATGCAGGTGTGTTATTAAACTCTGACACATTCAGGTCAAATGACATGTTTTTTGCTGAGAGTGCAGAGTGTTTCTCTCTGGTTCGACCCATCTCATATCCAGTCTTGTATTCTCTATCTACAACACCAGCTACACAAGAGCTGCACTTAGTGCTTGAGCACATCTATATATAGACACCAGAGTGATGCTCCTACTGTTGGAGATTGACTGATGTGGCTATTTATACAGTGGGATCCACACAATGGAAGAGTTTCTTTAAACTAACGGTTCACATTTAAAAATGCCTCGGTAATGATGAAAAATAAAACACTCTCTCTCCCTTTCTCTCTTATCCTCAGCCCCCCCTCCCACACACACACACACACAACCAGGCGCCTGGCATGTATCCCTCAGCCCTGTGTTTGGACAGCTCTCCTGTGACACCCCATCAATGTCTGTGTTGGACGACCATCAGAGCTGCTCAGCCAGACTGGGCTCTGTGGTGCAGTCCCATGTTAGAGCACTCAGCTGGGTTTCAGGTTACACTGGCTCAGGGCTCAGGGGGGAGCCGTAATACTTGTGGCGGCAAGTGGCCCTCTGGCTTTTCTGGGTCCAAGAGCACATGGCTGGCAAGTTTACCACATTCCTCGTATAGACCGCACCAGTGACTGCCTCACAACACCAACAACAGTCAGAGCCATAGTCTCTCACTCTGTCTCTGCTCATCACGGACAGAAGTCTAGTCCAGTTCTCACTGCAGTAGTTCTGCAAACTGTCTGCACGCTCTTACTAGTCTTGTGACTCTAAAGCGTTGAGTATTGATAGGACGATTTATCTGCTGTAGTATTACATCATAAACCACCAGTACAGCTGTCATTCATTGACTAAATACTCTGAACAACAGAACAGAGCAAAAGGAAAGTTTTTATTCTGCACCGAATCATTCTGCACGTGCGCTCATGTTGTCGCTAGAGTAAATAACGTTTGTGTAGATTCACATTTCCCCATGTTAAGGCATGAAATCCTGTATGTGCAGTCAGTTTAAATGTAATCCGTTAATGATAATGTGCTGGAAATGTTACATAACCTTTAAGAGAAGACAAAGAGCCTGCAACAGTTACAAGTACTCCTGTGCTAAAAGGTGCTTCAGGCTCCACTGTGCTGCTTCTCAGCCGGCTTCAGCAGGCCTCACAGTAATGCAGAGCGCTGCGCACTGTCTCTTGATGTCAGTCCTCCTTTCTCAGAACAGTGCTGTTGGTGCAGCCTCACTGACCTGGAATAAAAGTTTCTGTGGACAGTAGTAGTGGCACGTCATCTCTGCTGCTATAAACTCCAGCAGAGCAGCTCAGGCCAGGAAACCACATTAGCCCATTCACAGTCCACCCTCCCTGCATTTAGCTGACCCGGTCCTGCCATTACTGGGACTTCACTAAGTGAGGCTACGTCAACGAGTCAATGCACGCTACAGCTAAAGTCAATATCAGTTAATGTAGGGATTCATGGGAGATGGTGTTGGAGGATTTTATCAGCAGTGATCCCATATCCATTCAAGTCTCATTACCCTGTCCCTATACTGATCTTGAATCATTCACACAAAGAAAAAGAAACACATCAGTGCATCTTTATTTACATGATCATGATCCTCGACTGTGAGCATATTTTAGCAGGCCCAGACAACCTGCCATTGATATAGTACCCTTTCTAATTACAGAGCAGATTTCAAAGACCTGCTCATTCATTCCAGCACCCCACACCCTCCCCCTTCTTCCCAGACAGGCACTAGACAGCCTTGATTCAGCAGCTTGTTGTTTTCATTCAGCTCTTATATAGCCTGTGACATCTGTTCCACCCCTGCCCTCGTATTCAGCTCTGACTTTGCTTTTTTTGGGAACCAGGATATGAAGCTAGGAAACCGACATCTTTGTTCAGTCGTGTTTCATGTTGTAATTTGAAAATATGCTATGAACAGGTGATTGCCAGATTGATTTGACACTGAAATGTGAAGTGTGGTCCTTGCACCAAGCTGAAGTGATTTCCTCCATTAACCATGTGTTCATCTCAGCACCTGGGACCCCGGTGGATTGCCTAGCCTGTGATTTAAGTGGTTACTGCTGAACCGTTCTGTCAAGTCAAGCATTCCATGCAGCCTCCGACCGGGAAACCACAGAGCTCGCCTGCATTTCTGGGACCTTACACCCCACACGTGCACCTCAAATTGGCCCCAGATAGGCGTGATTAGGGGAGATGGGGGCCAAGCTAGAGTCCATGTTTGTTTATAAAAGGAGACGTTTTGTTAAAATGAAGGTTAAAGTTTTTCATTGCAGTGCTTGAGGGAAATGTGTGAGTGATTACACTTTACATTCCTGCGGTGGGACCTCCATGAGCAAGCAAGTGCTCCTGAGCTCCTAGGGTCCACACACACTCACGGAAAATCCCTCTGCTGGTCGTGTGTATATTTTCGCATCTATAAACCAACATTTGTGTGGGGTGTGAATGTATGTGTGTGTAATTTTAACGTCAGGTTCCTCCGGAGGAAGTTAAGCTCTGGTTTGTTGTTGGCGATGGGTGATTGTGCTCTCTGCTGCAGAAATAGGGGGCCTTGATAAGCTATCTCCCACACCAAGGTGTGTATGTGTCCCTCATACACAAATAGTCACCCCTATAATAACATTCCCCAGCAGTCATTACTCTTTATGGAGTCCTGAGTGTGGGGCAGAGGCACCAGGGGGACAATTCAAGCCTGTCTTAAAGAATAGGTGGGGGGCAAAGTCATCTAGCCCCTGACCTCAAAAGCCTGCTGACCTCCCAACCCCCTACAAAACACAAAAGAACAAACACAGCCACCTCCATCTTGCTTATCTCCCAGTCTCTAAAGGCTTGAACTGCCAATTAGAGTGGATTTAAGGTTTGACATGATACTGAATAGCCACAGGTCAGCGGACCAGCAAGACCCAGTCCAGGACCAGGCCAGATTAACCTGTCAGAGTCAACTCAGTAACTTCAGTGAACTTTTCATCCTGGTTGTCACTCATGGCTGGAGAAGAACTGAGCCATGAAGATGTTTGTGTCCTCTACTTCCTCCAGTTTCTGTGAGCTGCTGCAAATGATGTTTTTATGTTTCAAGCACTGAGCACTTGAACTACAGGTCACCAAGTGTGAGTCACACATAATCCCCCAGTGTTGTTGTATTCCTCCCCTGTACCAACCAGTTTGAGTTACTAAAGATCAGAGTGACCTCACCTCACGAAACTATGTAACATCTGCTCAGCTTCTATCTGAACACACATAGAGCTGTTATTCTCAAACGACTAGATTTCCTTCAAAGATAAAATAAATACATGTCTGGCTGACTAGCTTCATGTTAAACTCACTTCACTGCAGCACCAGTTTACAACACCTCACCACATTCTTTTCCATGGCAACCTGGAGAAATATTGACAGCTCACACCAACGGCTGTGAAAATGATCGTCAGCTGGCCCTTTGTCTTTGCCGCCACTACCCAGAAGCATTTCAGGCCACCTGCGAGGGTTTCCTCTCAATGATATGATCTACACTGTCCCCTCCTCCGCAAGCCAACTGTACTCACAGAAATCTGAAGGCCCATCTCTGAATCTTTACAGGAGGAGGAGATAAAAAGTCAAGTCAAACTCTCAGGAACTCTCCTTTTCTTTCTCCTTATTAATAGTTGGTTCACTGTCTGTATAGGGTGGGATTAGAGGGAAATGAGAGATAAAGCTGGCTATAGAAAAAGAGCCTTATATTCAGCAAATCCTCCCAGGACTTTTCTTTGCTGTGAATTCCTGTGTAGAAGAAATGATTTGTTCATCACAACGTCTCTCATGGGAAGTTAAAGACAAAGTTGAAGTCTGAAACAACTGTGTGATGGAGAAAATGTGCAACTGATGTGGTGTTTTAACAGGAAGGAAATTTGTGCACTTGTAGTCTCTGCCATGCAGGTGTTTAGACTGGGATTTGGGTGGAATGTTAACTCCCCTCACCTCTCCTCCATATATGAGCAGATCAGTCAGGTCCAGGCTGAGGAGTTGAAAGAGTCTTTTCAACAATCATCCCGCCATCACGTGAATAAAGCAAAGAAAGAGGCAGCTGGATGTGAGGGCGGGGATCTACGGTGTGCTCATCAGGTCAGGATAAGACAATGTGACCGGCTTTGATTTCTCTTCACACTGTGTTGGGTTCATTTAGGCTGGGTCTGATCATTGACTAAAACACTGAGGCCTGGGACTAAGTTGTGAAGGTTTATTTTGGTTATAAAAGAGTCTCATATTAATGTGGATGAATCTACATTACCCACACTTGTTTATGTGTCCATTTTCAATAAATATATCATTTTATCTTTGTGGTTATTTTGACATTATTATTTAGCGGTCCACTCGCCCAGCAAAGAGAGAGCAATTTAAGGCAACCGACTACACACATGCGTCGACAGAGACTAGCAGAGCCATTTGACAGAAGATGGAGATGAAAAGAAAAGGTTAAAGAAAAAGAACAGAAAAAAGTCTAGAAGCCAAAAGATTGTCTAAAAGACAAAGAAGTAAAAGAAAAGTCCATCTCGACAGTGGCCATTGTTCGGTCAAAGCTTTCTGGTTCGGCTTGCTCTGAGTAGCTCGCTCAGTTGCGACCATGCGCGCGGAGGCTCATGGGAAATGCAGTGTGAAAACACTTCTGCTTTCCGAAGGTCCTTGTAGCCACTTTAAACAATTTCTTTATCTGTTGTGACCTAAACTGCAACAGTTAACACATAATGACCAAATGGCTGCTACAAACATTTGAGGGTCACATGGAGGGTAAAGGTAAATGTCCTCATGTTTTTTGGTTGTAAAGCAGGTGAAGGAAAGACTCAGAGCCTCCTCTCTTCTGATTGGTTCACTGACCTGTTGGTACTAGAACTCTAGAGAGACGCTGAGAGATGGTTTTAGGTGGTTTAAAACACAAAGTGTTTCATCTTCTGCATCAACACTTAAAATACAACACAGTAAAAGTGTAAAATGTTAACATGGCTCCAATACTGAAAGTATAACATAGGAGTTTATAAATATATAGAATATGTATTGCACAGTAGCTTGTTATAACACTGACCATGAATTGTAATGCAAAGGATAATATATATTATATATTGTATAACATATGAGTACCCAGCATGCAACAAATCTCCACAGAAAGAACGGACGTCTCTATAGGAGAAGTCTTATATTTCTGTCTTGTTCATAGTAAATGAAACGATTGATCTAATAACTACTTCTCTCCTCACATGACCTCAGACTCTGTCATGGTCTTATCTGTTTCCTGCTGGCCTGGTTCTGTCCTGTGGACCCTCACTTGTCACACTTATTTACACTTTTAAGTGCAAGTGGTGAGCGGCGCCCTGTAACAGGCTGGTGGAGTGTTTGTTGAAGAGCTGGATACTGACCTGGATACAGAAGTTTCTGTTGCACTGCTTCTTGTCACAGTTCAACACCTTGCCACAAAATGAAACACATCACCCTCCTTTTCTGTCACTTTTATCTTCTTGTTCTGGGTTAAAGGAAATGCTAAATCTGGCCTTGTGAATTAAGACTGTGAGCAGATGGGGCAAAGTCTGGTCACTCATTTTTTTATAGTGAAGATTTCATGCCAGATGTGCATCATTTTAATGCTCCAGATAACACTGGTTGTGCTGCTGAAAAATGACCCGAGGCCTCCACACAGGTCAGCGTGAAAGGATGATTCTCCTCCACCCGGCTCAGTGTCCACACGCTACTTCACCCTCCTGCTCTGGCTTTTGTTCCTCCCTCTTTTATACCCTCCTCCTATGGGATATTTCCTCTCTTCTCTGCTTTTATTCTTGCCAGTAATTTCTGTGCCTGCCCGCTCCCTCAGGCGTTTGGTAGACTTTGTTCTTCTCTTCTGATTGCAAGCTTTCTCTGGGCTTCTGGGTCTCATCTCTGTATCCCAGTTTCTCATTTTGGTATGCAGCCAGTCCTGCTCCCAGCAGGCCCGGTGGGGGAGAGACCATCCTGCTATAGCAGCAAAAAAAAAAAAAAAAAAGTGCTTTGCCATAAAAATGGATGACCTGCTCTCCATTCTGCTCTGCTCTGCTTTTCAGTGAGCAGCTCTATGAATTTAACATTTGCTGACCACTAATCATCCTGGAGTTGATGCTCTGTACTGAAGGCTTGATATTTGATGCAGTTTGTGTATGAATCACAAATGAGTGCTCAATTTGTGAGGCCAACTCAAAGCTGATGTGTGGTTTTGCTGACACAGTCAAATCATTAACTGAATGTTCCTGAAACAGGGCTCATTTGATTTCTGACTAAATCCTCTCACAGCCTTATTGTGACTGATCCCATGACATATTAAACATACACAGTCTGTTGCGCATGCACAGCTCTGACTGTTAGAGATTTAATCACAAGACAACATGGGATCCTCTCCCTTCAATACATACCATATGTTTTCAAGAAATGGATTCTCACCCCGGAGAAGGATCCAGTTTCCAGTCCAAAGTCTGCTCTCTGAGCACTCATTGGGGAGCTCAGGCTTGAAGGGAACTTCCACTGACATTTGAAACATGCACAGAATGAAACCTTTTATTGTTGCTTTTCCGCAATGAATGTGCAGAAATGGTAAAAATCCTCCAAATACACCTGTCTACATTATAAGACCGGTGAGAGACAAAGAATCAGAGAAGTTCATCAACAGTCTAAAGCTTCATTGTGTGATCAGTGTGTCTGTGTTCCCACAACTATGAACTTGTTGGAAGGGAGAGACAAAAAAAAAGCAAAAAAAGTGAAAAGATATTTGGGACAGACCCAGTCCTCTCTCCTCCATCATGGCTGCTGTAGGGCTCTTGTGATGATTTGCCCAGGCTGCCTTGGCAGACACTCTCCATCAGGCAGCAGGCCACTGCAGAGCAGCTCAGTGCAAACTGAGTTTAGCCTCCATTTTTGCTCATACCATGTAAAATAAATCAAATCAGATTTCTCTTCTGGTTTTACATTCTTGCTAACATGTAAAGAAAATGACAGGTATGTTTTGAGAATACTTTGGAGGACAATGTGATGATGCTGACTGGACTGCACAGGACAAAGATCGCTTTAATCTGCAGTGTGGGAATGGAAAAATTGCTTGGAAAAACCTTTTCTGCACAATAGATCTGACTATTTGTGACAGTAAAAACCAGGGTTGAATGGAGACTAGGTCTGAGCACTGACAAAGAGACAGAGGTAACTCCACACAGGAGTCCCTGTCTCAACAATTCTTGCAAAGGTGACAGGTTATGGTGATGCTATAAGTTATTAACAGCTGGAATAGTTTTAGTTTCCTTTGAGATATGACCATGATTTATTAGGACCTGATGGGGATTTGGTTTAAACAAGAATTATATTTTCACTTTCTAAAGTTGTGGTTTTGACTTGTTTTCATGCTCGCTCCCTGGAGGAGCAGTTCCTGGAAATAGCTTTTAATGACGAGTCACTTGTGGGAAATGCGAGGGTTGTTGACCACTGTTGCTTCAGAGGAGTAATGGATGGTCAGCCTGCTGGCAGCCTGCTCACATCAGTTTATCTGAAGTGGTAGCTCTAAGTGTTGCACCGAGGAAAGTACCTGAAGGTGCTGCTGTTGGCCGTCAGCCCAGAGTCCATAGTGCTGTTGAAGGTGTATTTCACTGGAAGCAGAGACTTTTATCTCAACTCTTTCCTGCTAAACTGTAACCAGACGTCAGCGCCTGTTAGTGTGTTTCAGAGTGTGTGTGTGTGTGTGTGAGACAGTTTTTCCTTTCCTGTGTGATAAACTGAAATATTTAGTAAAATACATTCTCTTTCCAACTTGCTAACATTATTGCTTTGGCATAAAACGCACAAATAACTCAGTACAGTGTACGGTTTGTTTTTTTTACAAGAGCGATTGATGTCATAATGGGGGCAGGCTGTGCTTCAGAGTGGAACCTGCCTGTTCCACCCAGCGTGATTCAGTGGAACTCAGTGATTAAAGTTGGATCTGCAGGTCTGCTGTTGTCAGCGCTGTTTGTTTTGCTGCTTCACGGAGAATTTGAAGCAAATGGACAAATGAGTCCAGTCATGATGTTTATCAGTCTGTCTGTGGGAAACTGCTGCACCGTAAAGATGCTCACATTTCCTCTCAGCTGCATGGCCTCAGAGATACAGTTACATTTACTGTGCGGTTTAGCGACTTATTGGTGAGGGAAGGAGTGAGAGAAGACAGAGAGACATTCCTCTGATAGAGCTCAGTGACTTGTTCCACCGCTGATCCGATCATCTGTGACTGTGACTGGCCTTTTTATGGCCCATACTGATCACTTGTTGGTGTATGTTACATCAGTCTCACTCACTTCATAAAAGTTCCACACGACCCTTTTTTTGATGGGACTACACTACAAAGTGATTAGTTTGAATCCCATCTATCAATCACCTGTTTTTGATGATAATCTGTGGATAATGATCAGCAATATTCCTAGACTGGACTTATGTCATGTGTCATGTGTGCAGGGATGGTGATAACAGACCATGATCTGATTTGTCTGTTGTACAAGAGCAAATCCCCTGGACATGGTCACAGAATAAATGCTGTTACATCTGCATTTTGAAATAGTTAAATAACCCACATCTATCTGTTTGAGAACTTTGTCCTGCTATTCACACTCTGCAGTCAGGGATGCATTTGTCTTCAATATATACTACATACATGATCAGATGCATCTTTGACTCATCCTGTTGCATCCTCAGCACAGCCGTACCTGTGTGTGGACATGTCTGCTTTTGATTTGAAAAGCATGAATAGGAGCGGTGAGATCAAAACCCTGACCTACCTACCCCCCAGAGAGCCAGTAAAGGAGGAGTGGAGTGGAGGTGTGTCATATGATCCCTCTAGAAACACACACACACACACACACACCAGAGGAGCATGTCTGACTTAGATACAGACATTAAAGCACTTGTGCAAATGAAATGAAAAGCAGGGTTTGAGTGAGTGGCCCAGTGAAACAGGTGGTGTTGCAGAGAAGGTCTACCCTCTCCGATCTCTTTGTGCAGTGAGCTGTGTGCCAGCTGGCTGGCTGCTGACAAGTTGTGTGTGACTCATTACCTCTCCATTGAGGGACACAAAGCTGAAGCGCACTCAGCCATCGCAGTCTCCCAAGCCTCTCGTCTTCACCTTAATGCGAGGCCAAGGTCATGGCCGCCACGCTGGGACGACGCCCGGCAGCTTCAGCAGCCAATCAGAGACAGAGTTCTCGGTCACGGGACCTGTTTGAATGAATTTGAATGAGGCTGTCAGTAGGAAGTCTCTCTATTCACTTAGCGTCTGGACAGTTACCTTGGCAGCACTTAGTCTAAAGAAAGAAATGTCACAGTTGAACTCATTTGGCAGGACACAGGAGTGGCTATTGATTCAAATTCTTTCACAACATGAGTTCTCAAAGTGTGTCTCTGTTTTACTGCCTAACTGCTTGTTCACTCTCAAATGAAAACGGCACGGTGGCACCAGCTTATGACAGAAATGCCTCGTTTATCACCTTGATGATGTCTGTTCTGCCCTGCCATAAAGGCAATAGGGTTTGTGTGTGTAACCAATGAACCTCCTTGTTAGTTTGAACAGGATAGACTGAGGTGGGAGGAGGGGGGG